>JAPEIX020030354.1:0-12138 GCA_026122405.2 Zoanthus sansibaricus
TTTTGTTATACCTTTCTGGGATAATTTTTTTAAAAACTGTTTACATCTTTAATTTTTTTAATTAATAATTTCTCGGGATTAATAAGTTGTTAGTCAAACTATTATTTTGTTTGCAAGCATTGGGAATTTCAGTTTTCAATGAGATGATGTTGAGAGTCAAGCGATGTGATGTTTACAAGTTTTTATTTTAATCAATTTCGTCAACACTGCAGTCAACACAATCCAAGATGCACACATTGTCTTATTCAAGCTAAGTTATTTATATCCATAACTCTCAACCTGTGTACAAATTGTGTTTACCGAATTAACAATTATTGACATCCAAATGCAAATTAAACTTTGCTTCTATAATTCAAGCCAACTAGATGAGTTTAAATAAAATTAAAATTATCAATGAAATTGTTGGTGCGGATTTAGAAAGGAGGAGGGGTTTGGGGGTTTCTGTTCGACCCCCTTTGCCTTGCTCAAGTTTCAAAAAACATCAAATTGCAGTTTTCAATGATCACTCAAATATGTCAAAGTCCTATGAAAATGCTCATAAATCACAAAAGATAAAAGAGAGGTCTGTAGTGGTATCTTCCTAGATCTCTTCAAACCTTTTGCTACAGTTAACCATAAGATTCTTGTAGATAAATTGGAACACTATGGTATCAGAGGAATTGCTCTAGATTGGATTACTAGTTACTTAAATAATAGAAAACAGTTTGTTGAGTGTAACACTGTGTTTTCTGAATTAAAAATTATAAAATGTAGTGTTCCTCAAGGACGAATTATAGGGCCCCTGTTTTTCATTCTCAAACATCAAAGAGATTTCGAATTCTTCTGGGATACTAAAGTTTATCCTGTTTGCAGATGATACCAATCCTTTTTATTCTTGTAAGGACTTTTATAACCTTGGTGTAAAACTAAATTCGGAACTCACTAAGTTTTCTAAATGGTTAACTGCTAACCAACTCTCTATTAACATTAAAAAACTAATTACATCACTCTTAAAGCCAGGCAAAAAGGTTAATTCCTCCTAGTCTTCAAGGTAAAATGAATGATAAAGTAATTGAATCGGACAAAAAGCATATATTTATTGAAGTTGAAATAGATAAGCACTTAAACTGGAAAAATCATATTAGTTCAGTACCTGGGAAAATATCCAGATCTGTAGGTATAACATCAAAAACTAAATTTTATTTATCTCAGACCTCTTTGTTTAGGCTTTACTACTCATTGGTATATTCCATACCTATATTATGACAACATAATATAGGGTGCCACATATGAATCAAATTTAAAACGATTAAAGATATTACAGAAACGAATTATTAAAATTATAACCAATTTAAGACAGCATTCATACCCTACAGTTAGGTTTATTCATGTATTCTGTCAGTAACTCAATATTTATCTTCCAAAGCTGGTGGTGGTGAAATCCTTGGCCACGTAGCCATAGTGTGTTTCGAGGCAGTCAGTCTGTGAATCCATAAAAAAAACCTTGCATTGGTTTAGATGGATAGTATAGGATGGGATAGATGATGCGATGGAATAGCATGTGATGGAATACGATGGGATGGATGGTGGGATAGGATAGATGGATTGGATAGGATAGATGAATGGATGTATGTATGGGATAGGATAGGATAGGTTGGATGGATAGATGGATGCTAAACATATGAAGCTTCAGATATGCGGTTATATTATATAATCTAATTTTTGCTTATTTATTGCCTCTTCATACCTTAAACCCTCTATAAATTTTGTTGCATTTTGTTAATGTCATTTTTAGGTCTCTCAGTGTTTTGTTTGTCGTACTAACCATTAGGCGCACCAGGTGCAGAACATGTTCCCTCATGTACCGTTCAACACAATCCTTGATGATCTACACCAGACTCACTCTGTGGAAATTACAACAGACAACATTCTGGAGGGGAACATTACTGTTCCTTCAGTAAGTTAACTTATAGCTGAGCAGGTTTATGAGATAGCTCTTTGGATTTGTATCTTGTATTCTAACCACCAAAACAATGTTCTGCCCTAGTCCTACATAAAGTATTTGTCATAAATAATTTATCTTATCGCTGAATGCCGGAATTATTGGCAAAAATATAAAAAGGACTGACAAAAACTCAAACAAAACAGTTCTTTTGGGTGTAGATACCGTATGCTGAGCAGTGGCAAAGTTACAAAAAGGGTTGTTTTGTTGTAGATTTGATTCTACAGAAATGAATATACTTAACTCAAAGGTTTGCACACTCAGGGAGTTAATTATCGGGATTTACCTGCACAAATTCACTAACAATGAGCAAGAAAACTCAGGAGAATATGCAAAATGTTGTCTTCATTGTTAGTGAACAAACACAGGTAATAATTCACGATAAATGTGTGGTTGGTGGATTTAGCTGAAAGTACTTACAATTATTGGCTCGAGAAACTGGCTGATTGTAGGTATTCGACTTCAGCCAGCTGTCTGGTTACGCTGTCCGTTTACAATTGCAAATAAATTACTGCAAAATACAGAAGTTTATGCACTGATCTCATTCTTGTATTATTGAGGATATTGTAATGATTGTGATTAACCTTTAAATAATAGCCTTTTGGTTTTCACAAATGAAGCACGTTTAGATAATTGTTTTTATGTAGAACAATGAAAGTATAGCTTTCCAATTCTTTCATTATGACATAATTTTTAGGTGTGGACCCCACCAGTTGACGAAGAGAGACCTGGAGAACAGGACATTGAAACAGATACTGAAGTTTTACAGCAATCACATCCCGGTAAGTGCGTATGCTTTGAAACAGTAAATGTTTTACTCTTGCTGTCTGAGTTTTAACAGAATCCTAAAAAATATTCTAAAATAGTATAATTTAGTTTCCATTCCTAAATACACTTGTCATATACCGTGATGGGCATCTTTTGTAATGGTGTTTGTATTCACGGTCCGAATTTATCGCTAATTTTACTCTTTTACTTCGCCTGCAGTATATAGTCTGTATGGCCTTTGTTATTGCTCATTCATTTTCAAGTCTAAGTCTACACAGACTTGATTATTTACACTAAATGTTCTTGGGCTGACGTTCGCCATTTTGTTCGATTCCAACATGCTGAGAGTTTCGCGACTTCAAGACAGGAGTACTATGCCAACTCCACCAGTAGCAATCTACATGGTAGGTAGGCAGGCAGTAGGACGGTAGTTGCTGACCTGGGTACCCTTCAGTTTCTTAAACCAGAACACCCGTACTAGGTCGGGGCCTGCCAATCTTGCGATATTATCATGTCTTCTCTTGTACTCTCTATTAGCCAACATCGTACACTCACTAACAATGTGATTTATTGTTTCACCCTTTTGGTTACACAGCCTACAAAGCGGGGATTTTACTGACTTGTCGATGTTGAACTTAACATAATTCGTTCTCAGTGCCTGTTCTTGAGCTGCAAAAATAAGTGCTTCAGTTTCAATTTTCAAGTCACTTTTCCTAGTCCACTCCCATGCCTTATCTTTATCAACTGTCTCTGGCATTTCCCGCAGGAATTGGCCATACATTCTTTTTTCTTTCCATCTATTTAAGCTAGCATTCTGTCTGTCCCGTTTAAATTCGTGCTTCTCCTTTGCCCCCTCAGTGTCGAAAATCTTTATCTTTTTTACTCCTGCCATCAATCTCTCATTCGAATTCCTAATATACCATGCCAGATTATTTTCTTCAGCTTTTATGCACATTTTACAACTAATAAGTCCTCTTCCTCCTTTCTGTCGCGATAGGTACACCCTGTCTACATCACTTTTGGGATGTAGTACGCCAAATAACGTCATCATTTTCATAGTCTTTCTATCTGATTCGTTTAGCTCATCAGTCTTCCATTCTACCAAGCCAGCGTTATACCTTAGAATTGCAACTGCCCATGTATTTGCAGCCATGATTATTATTACTATTATTATTATTATTATTATTATCTTACAAGAGTATCCTTATTATTATTATTATTATTATTATTATTATTATTATTATTATAACAGACAAATCTCAATCCATGTGTAGAGTGCAGGATTTGATTACGGGTCTTAGAGGCGGGAGGCGATGATGACCAACAGAAAAATCGCAGGTGTTAGATAAAATATGGAAAGGTCATTTGGAGCTAGCTAGCAGCCGATCTGCAAAGCTAATGAGGATCCCCGGCACACCGGAATGCAGTTGAGGAGAAGGGGCCAAAACTGACCGGTGTGATTCCTCCTGACGATGTTGTTGGCATTGGATCCTACAGAGGAGCTGCTGGCTGCACTGCTCCATACGATGTGGCTGTTTCTCTTCCCTAACTTTAACATCATTGTTATACTACTTTTTTCTAAAACTTTCGGCAAAACTGTTACGCTCGATAATATTTATCCCTTTATTAAATACGTTTTGACTTTATGCAGAAGATTAACTTGTTCGTGTTTGGCACTGGACTTTTTTAATGTCTTAAACTTACTTTAGTTATTAACTGTGACGTCATCATGACCATGACTACAACATCTCATTCCCATTTTAGGGACATTCATCAAAATAATCGCATTGTGAATGATCTGTTCAGGGATAGAAGCAGTGTCTTGTTACGCTTTCAAAAACCAGATGGTTCACAGCCGTACACAGTTATTAAACAGCTTCGTCAATATTCGAAATATCGATTATCGGTTCAACAGGTAAATGGTTTTGCAATTTTTCTAGTTGAAGAATATTCCTTGTTTATAAGATAGAAATTTAAACCATATTACGATCAGTGGTTCAAGTCCATACAGTGTCGAGAGTCGATTCAAGGATCTCACTAGCATTTCGGTACACACGATACATGCGACCATCCACTCATAGGCGCAAATCCATGGTGATGCGTTTAGAGTTCGTAATATATTAAATAGTGTTCATAAATAGCCCTCAGCATAAAAAAAATATTCTGTATCAGTAGCAAAATTAGTGCAAATTTGTACCATTTTCATTAACCTGTGAAACAAACTGTAAGAGTTAAACTATGATATATTCTGATACCCGAAAAACACAATTAATAGAAAACGCTTCATGAAAATATGATGTACAGTGTAATAGATTTAAGTGTATTTCATGGGTAAATGAAAACCACTCTAAGTACGTTCACTTTTATCAATAATTTACTCTTCTTCTTGTACAGTAACAGTATAAATACATCTAATGCCGAAAACAGAACAATATTTTAGTGCACTGGCAGCACTAACTTTTTTTAGAAATAACTAATTAAACAGTCTAGTTTATGTATAGAGTTTATCAGAGAACAATGTGCGGTAAAAGGCCATTCTAGTCTAGCTATCAAATACTCGATGAATAGAGAGACACGGATACTGCGCACAATGTAGAACTACAAGTCAGAGTAAAACTAGGAACTCGTTCAAGATTTCAGTCAAAGAGTGAGATCGTTACCCCAATTTTTCCTCTGCTTTTCACAGTTCCTTTTCTTTGTGAGCAAATATTGCTTGAATAATAGCAGGTGAATAAATATATAGCACTTTCCTCGCGCTCTGATTGGTCCATCAAACACCGAATATCCTGCGCTATTCACCTTGGTCATTCAACCGTAAAAAATTTGATTGCGTTCTTGCTCGCGCATGCGATAGATTGTGGAAGACTAGTTTTGAAGCTTGTTTTTAGCCAGATTTTAATGATTTTTTTTAGAATAAATAATTTTAAAAAGGGCTATTCACTTGCTATAGTTTAAAACTAAAACAATTATCCCCCTCAGTGTCAATGCTTACCGATAGATATCTACCTCGCCGCTTCACGGCTCTGTAAATAGCCATCACTATTCACCTCCACTTCGGGGAAAATTGTTAATTATTTAAAAAAAAGGGTCAAAAATTGTTTAAACGGTAATGTGTAACTTTCCCACAAAACGGTAAAATTAATAATTAAGATTTAAACACTGAACAAAACCAATCTCGATTTGCCTAATTATAAATTACAACAACCATATGTAAAAAAACTTTATAGGAAACATCTTTTTAATTAGTATCGTATGCTGTACATTAATTTTTTTCGATACTCATTGTTCTTAATTATTTGGCTGCTTCTCAGCCTCAATTTTTTTTCAAATAGCTAGCAAATGTGTTTTCAAAATGCTATGAGGCATAAAAATTACGTGAGTGATATGTTTGTCTTTTTAAAGAACAATTATATAATTCCATATGGTCTACATAGCAGAAAATCAAGAAATATATCATTGAAAATTATCATTTAGAAAAATAAAACAAAAGAAAACTAACAATAGACTTAAAGTCTATTGTTAGTTTTCTTTTGTTTTTTTTTCTGAATAATAATTTTCAATGATACATTTCTTCTCACCCACCAATATCTAATTTAATAGTTGCACTAACGACGGCAGTAGTACTGCCGAAACGTGTTTGCCATTATAAAAAAGTCGTGCTTTTTTATCAAGTATTTTGACAATTATAAAACATAATGTAGTTGGTAATTTGTTACTTGGACTAAATATTGAAACAAGAAGTTTCTAACAGAAAGTGAAGTGCTGTGAGGTGAATAAAAGCACATTGTTAATTCCTCTCTAGATAAGTTGCTAAAATAACGATCAGCTTTATGAATACTTCCAATAACATTTAATTTAGCGTTCGAGCATGGGTGTGAGGATGTAAGGGAAACTCGACTGAATTCCATTCTTACGCGGCCTTGTTTTCGAAGTCGAGGCTCAAGAGCACGACCCTAAAAATGGCATGGCATACAAATTCTAGGAACACAAGAACAACAAAGAGAATCGATTTGTTGCTCCTTTGGCGCAGCAATTATATCTACGGTAATTGAACGCGAATAATATTGTTAGAAGTATAAAATAAAAGCTTCTTAAAGTGTTTATTTATTTATTTATTCATTCATTCATTCATTCATTCATTCATTTATTTATTTATTTATTTATTTATTTATTTATCGTTCGGCGATCCCTGAGTTGGTAGAAAAAAGTGAAGAGAGGATTTAAAGGAAAAGGTTTGAGGACGGATGACGCAATGTTGACGCAACACCTAAAAAGATAAAGGTTGTATGTTTGGTTAGTGGATGGCTTGGCATTTGTCCATTAAATATTAACTTCATAAAACATCACAAAACATCACCTGATTCACTACAATTCAAATTTCTCTTAAAAAGAGCTTTTTCCTTGCAGTTTTTTTCCCAGTTAAAAACTTACATTGAAAAATCTGGAAATATTTACGAGTTTTTCTTAACGAAATCCACCAGTATGTCCCTATGATTTGGAATCGAAATCAGTTACCAAATATTTACTGCACGCGATATGAAAAAAACCTGGCTAACATTGAAAATGACATGTTTTTACTACATGCCCTTTCCCCTTCAACCTTTAACTGACTAATTATAACATCCAATCGTTAAAAGATTTTAATAGTTGATAAGATGGCATAGGGATTTATTACAATGTGATATTTGCAAAATATATAATCGCCTTCCTAGGGAAATGCCGATTGGTCTGTGAGATAAAATTAGACTATTAATCATCCGACACCTTAATTTCTAAGTTTTGATGGAAGCAAGAGGGCTCATTCCTTTAACCGATGTTAAACGTTTTATTTCTTTTTGTCCTAAGATGTCATGTTTATTTGTTATAGTTTTATATTTGATGGGTTTTAAATTGAGCTTTACATGCTGTTGTCGGCAACTAGTCCATTGTGCTTCCGGTGGTTAGCTCGCTGTTAATCATTTACGCAAACAAACGGTCCCTAATATATTTTACTTATTAGTCAACACTCAAGTCATTAATTTAGTTATAGTTAGAGGCATGTCAAGGCTATTATCCAATCAAATCTGCCATAAATTTGTCTTCAAAGAGGTTAAAAACCGTCGCATCAAATTTTGAGGAAGATAGTTTAACACACTCGTCATTCAGCTATGGCGATTCGCGCGATTTACAAAACTGTCACCGTGGTTTTTTTCATCTTATTTTTTCTGTGGTTACCCACAAAGGCTATCAAACGATACGGGTGAGATAAATTACTCTTCAGCGACTTGATGAAGTCTGGCATCGTCAGATTGGCTTAAAACTCATTTTGGAATGGAAATGGCCTACGCCGCGCGGTCAATCCATTAACACGTAATTCGGACTTGGTTTTCATGTATTTGTTTCTCATTTTTCTAGATACAGTCGTAACCATAAGGACGCTAAACTAGTGCAACGGGGAAATTTCAAGGGACAAATTGTTCTTAGTTCTACCACGGGGAAGGTAAAACTTGGAGAGGTATATTTGGCCGGAGTGGACGGTTTACGAGGAGAAACGGTAAGTAACCATATCGAAACCTTGTTAAGACTTTGCATTCGTTGCGAGTGGCTTGTATCTGTCAGTGATCGTATTAATACATCTGTTCCGCGCATTTTCACCGCCTTTGCGTTGCGCCTCGTTGATTATTTTATTATCAAAGTTCAAATTGGTACCAACTGACCTCATTTTATCGATTCGAAAAGATGTGATTACTTTTTGTTGTCCGCTTGGTCTGGTGCAAAGAATATCACAATATATATGCTGTATGGCTTTAGGACTTCCACTGTGTAATTTGTAAGCCGATATGTTAGTCGGACATTTCGTAGACGGTGCAAGTGACATTGTAAAGGATATATAAAACTTCTCAGCTGGCTTTTGTTTTGACAAAGTTTTCTGTTTATAAACATTTTTCGTTCTTATTCTGAATAGCTGACATACGATACTCTTAAAGTATTGCATATAGCTATATTTTATTAGTATCCGACAATGTTATAAAATATCAGTTTCAAAGGCGGGTTACAAGAATGTTAAACAACAAACTCATGTCACATAAAATCGAGGTGCTTTCATCACTGAATTCAAAGCAACATATAACACCTAAAGATAAAGAAATTGTGGTTATGTTTTTGTTAAGAAGCTCCAAGAAATTTAAAACTCCTTATGTATGCTATACCATATACGCTAGAGGAATTTATTTTGAAACATGGTACATCTTTAGGTGCTTCTTTCATTCATTAACGACAATATTTTTTGTCCTTTTGTTCCCTTCAGGGAGTGCAAGGTCCTCCGGGACGTAAAGGGCCACGCGGACCGCCGGGTATCAAGGTAATTAGTTTCTGACTTGAAGAATTTGACTTATTTTACTCTTGACTTGAACAAGACGTAGCAATAGAAAAAAAAATAATCCAGTTGATAACCATCGTACGGGAATTTGGGAGCGAAGCACGTTTTTCTTATCAAGAATATTTAAGGGCGTACTTAGATTGGAGTTTCGGTTTGTTTACTTTACCAACCCTTTGCTGGTTTTCTGTTTATGAGGAATCATTGTGTTTATCTCCTCGATGAAAGTAATTAAGCGAATATACAAATAAACAAGCATAACAAAATTAACATTAATTGAGTTTAGCGGAAACTTTTGTTCTTCTATCTATTCAAAACATTCGGAATGTTTTTACTCTTTGACACGATGCGTTTTATTCTAGTGTGCGCCCATCAAATTTCGTCTCTTTGCGACAAGCACCAAGGCAACTTATTAGCAGCGAGTTTTTAACCCAGTTGGAAGGCGATTCTAGAAGGGCAATGCCAATAGCGTAAATATTACACGAAACTGTGCCATTCTCATATGGCCACCTTCTGTCTTTTTACACGCGACTGCTGGTTTAAAGATTAGAAAATAAATCGTAATCCAAGAAAACGTTTTAGGAAACTGAATTATTCTTGCCTGAACTTACGACCTCCATCAATTTTAGTAATGGAATCGCTGAGCAAAAATGATTTGCATTTATTTTCTTGGCACCGCGCGAGCTTAAAAACCCATTATCAGGAAACAGGGATAGAGGCCTTTTTTAAAAGAACAACGCGGTTTTAAGGTAATTTCTATTCAGCCTGTGGTAGGTCTCGGGTCAAGGCGGCAAAGGCATCTAGTGAAACGGATTTGTTGAAACTATCTATCACCGTATGAACCCGGAAGCTTTATACGACGCTATACTTGAGAGCTGCTTTTAATACCACGGTAATTTTACCAAGGAGGACAATGATTTTTATTTCAGAAGTTAATTGCGGGATTCATAAAAGGAAATTCCGCGTAGCACAAACTTTCAACTTCATTATTAAAAACGTCTGTTTGGGGAATGCATTTCATGAAAATAATTTTTGTTATAAAGAGAGCCAAATTCTCGCTTATTTTAAACTTTTTGTAATTTCATACGAGACTAAATGCCTTATCACAATCATTTAAGCAGATAAGGCTTAGATTTCACAATAAATTTATCCGACTTTTTCACAATATTCTCAAACTAAAGAGCGTAGCTTGAGAAATTATATTTCATCCTTTGGTCTTGAAGCTGTCACATGCATAATAGCCTGGAGCTGTTTTTCTGAGGTTATGTAAATCAGCTACTTCAAATGTTTTTTCGGCTTCTCTTTGTCGCTTTCATCGGAGTTGTTGTTTCTTGAAAGAGTAAAATACTTTACGTGTCAGCACGTATTTCCTTAACTGTGTTTTGCGGCCGAACCACAAAATGAAATGGTCATGTTTAGAATGTTGCTAATAAGCGCAATATATCGATTTCATTTAGCTCCAAGTTCTATTTCCTTTATTATTTTAAAATGAAGAAAACACTGTAAGTCCGACACCGCGGACGTAAATAAACAACTGCCTTAAACGCATCATAGTTCTTTTTGTACAACACATCAGTTAAATAAAGCTTTAATCTTTAATCAAAATACTTCTAAAACAGTAAAGACTATACTAGCAGACTGTTTTTTCTCCCTTGTAGATACTGAAGTAGGTGTGAAGGTAGGTATGTTGGTAGGAACGGCAGGAAGGTAGATAGGTAGCTAGGTTGGTGGGTGGGTGGGTAGAAGGGAGGTAGTATCTATGTAAGTAGGAAGCTCGGTAGGTAGTAGGTGAGTGGGTGGGTAAATTGGTAGGTAGTTGGGTGGTTGGTAGGTAGTTGGGTAGGTCGTTAGGTGTTTGTGGTCTGTCTTCCTCATTAAGGGCATTTACGGTTTCTTAATATATGTGGACTATCTATTATATTATTTGGTAGGTGGAGGTAGAAGGTAGGTAATATGTAGATACAAAGGTCATTTAGGTAGGTAGGTATGTAGGTAGGTAGGTAGGTGGGTGGGTGGATGGGTAGAAGGTAGGTAGTATAATGTAGGTAGGAAGTTCGTTAGATAGGTGGGTGGGTGGATGAGTAGAAGGTAGGTAGTATAATGTAGGTAGGAAGTTCGTTAGGCAGGTGGGTGGGTGGGTAAATGGGTAGGTAGTTTGGTGGGTAAGCAAGTAAGCAGGTAGGTAGGTGTGGTAGTATGTAGGTAAAAAGGTCGGTAGGTATGTAGGAGGGTGGGTAGATAAGTAGATTGTTTGGTGGGGAGGTAAGAAGGTACATTAATGAACAGCTTATAAATTGGATTTAAAACGAAAACATAGTTTTAAATGTTAACAAATTTACATGGTTGACAATCTTCGATCAAATTACAGCTATCACATTATAGCTTATTCTAAATGACAACTTGTTGCAATTGTTCAAAATATATTCAATTTTTTGTGTGGTAGTTACAGTATGCTCAGTACTTGAAAAGAAAAAAGTAAATCTTGAAATTTTACATGTCTTTTCTTTTAAGGTAATTTGAACCTTTTAAATTACATTTTGCAATATGAGACTTAAATAATATCTAAAAAAGGAATTACAATACTGCACATGATTAAATGGCTTACGCGCTCCTTTTTTACTAGAAGTTTATATTTTGTGTATTTGAGATTCGAAATGCCGTATATTTTTAAGTATGGTTTGGCCATGTGTATCTCTACAGAATTGCTTTGTCGACTGGTAGTTTTTAATTTGTTAGTGAACAGAGATGTTTTTCTTGTCGGTGTTGGGTTACAACTTTGAGCATGATGAACAGCTAACTCATAGCTCACTGGTTATTCATACTCCCTACTGTACACCGAACTGACGAGCCCCAAAAAGGACGAAACAGCTCTCTACGATTCAAGTTGCTGGCTTAATCCAAGCTCTTATTCATATTAGTTCACTGACAAACTAATTTCAACATAGTTTTTCACCCATTGGGCGGACGTGGTTGGCGCAGTTGGGAAGATCTCTGCTTTCCAACCACAAAGGTCCCAGGTTCGATTCCGGCAGTT
>JAPEIX020030423.1:0-12134 GCA_026122405.2 Zoanthus sansibaricus
AGTATTCGGCGATTTTATTGATAGCAGACCCCCAGTAGAATGGCCAACGCTAATTTTGGATTTACAACAGCCCACTAATAGTATGTTACTATTGATAATAAACCTCTAGTAGCAGTAGAGTGTGGTCAATCATAATGCAGGATTCACAGCACTGCACTAGTATTCGGCGATTTTATTGATAGCAGACCCCCAGTAGAATGGCCAACGCTAATTTTGGATTTACAACAGCCCACTAGTATAATGTTACTATTGATAATAAACCTCTAGTAGAGTGGTCAATCATAATGCAGGATTCACAACTGTCCTTTGGTATTGTGGAATTTTTGATTACCCAGAATGCATGATTTACCGCAGTCCACTAACAGTATGATACTATTGACAACAGACTCCTAGTAGAGTGGTCAATCAGAATTCAGCACTCACAACAATCCACTAGACGTGCAAAAAGACTGGAAAGAGATTAAAAAGGTTACTCTTGTCCTCTCCCTATTCTATTTTGAAGATCGTATAACTTGATGTATTTTCTGTTTTTCTGCTCTCACACAAAAAACTTGTTACTATACGCAGGTTAATTTGGATGTATAAAAAAAAATGACACGGCAAATTCCCAAGTTAGATCTTCGGTTTTTTCGAGGTTTAAATATTTTTTTGACCTTATTTTTTCGCAATAGCTAACTCAGCTTTCCATCTTTACTACGTTTGTTAATAAAGTACCAGGGTCTGCTGAAAGGTAACCTGGGATTGATTCCCGTTACGTATATATACAGGACGAGTCAAAAGAATTTTATATTATTCTCTTATAGCGCTACAGAAATTAACCAGAGATGAGCGATGGCTCCATGAGCCCTATTTAGTATAGATTTAGCCCTCCTAATAAACGGTGCCAAGGAGATATATTGTTTGATGAAACTAAGGTAATCAAAAATTTAATTTTGTTTTCTACACTGGTACATGGTAGAAGTAGTTGCGAATTGAACTTTTTATCTTATAATGATTTTTATTTTTTGTCTCACGGACAAGTTTGTTGTATTATAGCTGGTGATTGCAAGAAACAGCAGAATCGCCCGGTCATAACAGACTTACATAAACAGAAGAAAAATTTTATGTTTTCACGTTGTTAATTGTTAAGCTGTGGCATTTAAGCAACTCGAAATCTTTGATTTGATTGATTAAACTTAAACTATTAATTGACATTTATTGGCATGATTATCAAAATGGTTCATGAATCAAGGAAGCATTTACCTTTCCTTTGTTTTAATTCTAGTACAATTCTTCCGAAGCGAAATTAATTTTGAGTTTCCAAGTTTAACAGATGTATTGATACCTCAACTTTTTAGAGAGTCGAAGTTCCGACAATTCAACTAAAATTTTAAAGTATTTAACTTAATTACGTTTCTAACAACCAACTTTAATTGAATTTTGCAAGCCAGTTTGTTTTAAAAAGATTGAATGAACATTCAAAAGATTGAACCTCATTAGGAGTGAAAAACGATTAAATTACGAACTTTTAGAATTACGTGAAAAAAAATTATGCTTGGTTTCTCATCGTTTCAAGCATTCACCGCTTTGATGAACAAGATCTAAAAAGTATAATTGAAGCTGTTTCAAAATACAAATTTTGTATACCATTTAATATATAGACTTTGATTTTAATCATTTGTAAAAACCTAGGATATTAAATGTTGGAAATATCCTAATTATACTATTATATAATTAAGAAAACTATATAGACGGAACGTTTTTTTGTTTGAAAAGCGCTATATTTGTGTTAGTCAAAACAGACCTTTTCTTTTAAATCAGTTAATGAAATAAAATTTATTGTTGTGTAACTAAGGCTGGTTTTAAAGTTTGAATATACAATTGGTTTGCCACCTCTATCAGTTTGACTAACTCTACGAGACCCAACGTCTTCAAGCTAGCGCGGTTGCTCAGGTAATACTATGCAGATAAGTAACTTTACTGTATTGTAAATCATCAAGTTCAAACACAGCTGGACTCTTTCTGTACAAATGTTTAACGTGCATCTTGAATATATACCGGTCGATTACAGTGGACGATGGCTAGCGGCCAATTTCACTTAGATTGTAATTTGTTGTAAGATATGGATCAAGATTTCATGGACCGAAAGTTTCTATTAGCCGTACGCACCAATGATTATGACTTACAACGTATTTTACTGTAAAAATACGATAGATTCTTTAATAATTGCCTTGCTTACAATACAAATTCAGGACATATACGAAAATCATATACTCTTGCGTGATGACGTACGCGTTGATTACTGAGAGAGAAAAGAGACTATGAAAATGAGACTCATCCATGAAAAACAGACCCATTACCAACGAGGAGTCGACGCCTGAAAGATCTCTGTTTGTAAAGTAAACTTTTGACAATTGAAAACAACATAGTCGTAATTTCTGCTCATTACTACTTGGAGTCGTTATATGACACATTCCAACCTTCATTGGCTTTAGTTTCGCTTACATGTAGATGCCTAGGATCATTGTTTACGAATCTTTTAGACGAGTACTTATTGAATACACATTGTTGTACACGTATTTTTTATATAAGCAACCAGGCTCTCACTTACTCAAAACGTAAATTAAGCAAAATACATTGACCGAGTTGTCTATCCGTAAGCAACTGTGATAAAAAGAAACTTTTTGGTGTTTTGTAGCTTTCCTTTTGAAATATTGAGTATTAATAATAAAGCTATAAAAGAAAAAAATCGCCTTCAATAATCATTCGCTACTAAGCGACCCATACACTGAAAGATCCTTAAAATTAAGCAACTTTTCTTGGCCCAATCAATGACATCGATTATCATGAATTTGCTAAGCAACTGATTAGCAACTTTTAAAATAGGCTGGCGCATTAGTTAACATTCGCGCCTCCCACCGCTATGACCCGGGTTCGATTCCTGCCGGGGAGATATGTGGTCGATCTCAACCTGACTTTGAGGGTTTTTCTCCGGCCACTCCGGTTTTCATCTCTCCTCAAAATCGACTCACAGCTAATACCAACTGGTTGTGGTTCTGTGTTCTGAGGTCATACGTGGACCTTATACCGGCTGCCAGAGGCGCCTTCACATGCTTTCGGTCCGACCTCGTTGAGCCGCTTCCTTGCAATTCAGTCCCGAGACTGCAATAAGTGCGACTACCACACAGTCACAGTCAAAAAATTAAAAAATTAAATTTTTTGTAGAGCTTGGGCCGAGTCAAGTTGCTTATATATATATAAAAGTGTAGTCTTGCTTCTATAGCTCAAAACAAATTGATTTATCCTTGTTATCGATAAAAGCATTAAAGTCTGCAGTTTTATTCCTTAGAAATAACAATAAATTTCGGATATCTGGCAAAGACGTAGCCAGGGGGGTCCTGGGGTGCCCGTGACCCCCCCTCCCCCTCCCTCCTTTTATAATCCATTTTTAACCAAACAACCTACAGCAGGTGGCGAAAACACGTGGAGGTCGACATGACAATCTGGTGAGCACCCTCACTTTGACGCAATGTGACCCCTTTGAAAAATCCTGGCTACGCAACTGTGTAGCCCTATGTAAGGTAATACGCGACAGTCTTGGATGATGGATTCCATGATGTGGACTCCTGATCTCAGGTACTATAAATTCAAGTTTCTACTACAGTGTATTCTTGATTCCAAAAGGTCTTCTTTCAAACGTTAGATTAGATTCTTAGCCCTTGATATCGAATTGTAAAGAGTAGGATTCCGAATTACAAAAGCAAATATTTTTTGAATTTCGGATTCCACGAGCAAATGTTTTCTGTATTCCAGAATACGGATTTTACCTTACATGAGGCCGGATATGAACCCAACCAAGATAAAGCTTTTATTGCGAGATCAGCACATGACCTAAAATAGGCCTAGACTCAAATATCAGATTATTTTTGGAGATTTTAGGGCCTTAAGAAGTTTTCAAAGGAGGTTAAGATTTTTAGAAATATATATACTTACCAATTTTATACTAGTTTGTTGTGAAATATAAAAAGCCCAAACGTGCTCAATATCCAACTTAAAGCCACTATATTAGGCACCATGGCCACGTATTTTTTCCCTTCAATCTACTACAAGAAGCAGTGTGCCTGATTCTTAGCATAGAAAGTTGTTTCAGGGTTATAAAACGCCAGGGCTTACCACTGAACGAGTGAACTGCCGCTGCTAGATCTGCAGCCGTTTCGGTGTAGTATTACACCAGGGCTTACCCCAGAACGGGCTAGCTGCCACGGCTAGATCTTATAAGCGGCTGTTTCGGTGTAGTATTACGCCAGGGCTTACCCCTGAACTGGCTAGCTGCCACGGCTAAATCTTACAGTGAAATGAGCAGGAGAGAGCCTTACTCCTTAAAATTAAATCAATTATGACGTCACAGACGATCTTTTTTTGTTATGAAATAAAATTGATTACAATATGTAATTTACGTTACACTAAGAAAAAATATAAGATAAAAAAATACATCATTCAAATTTGTGTTACAAGTGATGCTAAGTCATTTATGCCTAAAAATACTGAAGAATTTTAAGGGAAAGATCGAAAATTAGTTGGGTTTTGTATAATGTATACAAGTTCCAGATCTTTAAAGTTGGGGCGGACACCAAAGGACCCTCCTCCCCAATTCGTAGATTAGTATCAGAGTCTGTCTAGGCCGACAAAAGACTTTCAATTGCATGGTCTCTCATTCCAATTTCAGGACTCCGGCAGTCTTGGACAGACATCGTAGGACAGGATTTTTTGTTTGCCGACACCGGTTTCCCATCTCACTAAGTGGAATGTTTTCTAACTAAATGCATATGTCTTTGAATCTCTTGCATCATTGCCAATGAACCACAACTAGAATCAATTCGTGGTTATTACCGTGCCTGGCTTAGAGTTTTCTTAAATCTGTTCAGTCCATGCTCTCGGATCTTTATCGCTAAGTAATCGCTGGCCATAGATTAGAGAATAGACAGAGCCCACGTTACTTTCGGGCTGCGGCTCAGAGGCACAAATGTAACATCGGCCGATGTTGCTGCATTCTAAGACAGTGCCAGCGGCCTCCGGCCTCGGCCCGTTAAAAATAAGTCACAAATCTTTATCAAGGCCTAATAACTAGGAAGTCTCTTCCCACCACAATCACTACTCTGTCAAGTAAGAATCACACCATTTTACATGCACCTCTAGTTTCACTGCTCCAACAAAATGAGGACTTATTTTGAAACTTTTGTTCAAGATTTATTTAAAAATGTTTTAAAAGGCTCAAAACGGTTAACATTTTAATCACTGCGAGGCTCGGAGAAAAAAGTACAATTTTTACAAAAAAAGTATGTAGTTAAACTCATTCTTATCACAGTTTTTTCCCTTTTTGATAGGACAACTTTATAGTCCAATTCCTCAAAATATAGTCAGCTTAACTCTTAATATAACATGTGCCTGATAGATATTTCTCTTTGTCGCTGTAAGAAATGACAAGACGCCGTGTCGACATTAACATGATGGAAATCACCACCAATAAATCACATAGGAAAGATAGAAAATTCGGGAATAAGTAATTATTTTAAAATATTAATTAAAACCTATTTAAACGGATGTTCAAGTAAAAAATACCATTTGTTAATGGTTCAATAATTTTATTTGAAATCAACCTTTTCTTCTTTTAAAGTAAAACACCGAAATGAAAAAAAATTAAGGTGATAATCCAGTTAAAACGAAATACTGTACTTTTTAAAGTTCGACCGTTTACAAAAAGAAGGAGCAAATGTAAAACTACCTGTACATTTTAATCCTTATGCTTGTCAATTGCGTTGGTTATTCATAGGACGAGTGTTTAGGAAATTACTCAGCTCATTTTGTAACCTATTAAACAGTTTTATTTAAAAACTAAATTTTGAAGTGCGTACGCGAGAAAGTGTATTGCTAAATTCACACAACTTAACATTGAAATATAAAGATCACCATCGTAAGTGGTCAAAGAATCCGATGAAGAAGTATGACTTATATTGATAAGAAAACTAAGGCCTAGTATGGGGAGTTAAAAATGATATATGCGTTGAAAATATGTAGGGCATGCATTAAGTGCCGAGAATAGAGGACCAATATAAGTAAAAAGAAAAAGATTGTTATTGTATCTTTATATAAAGGAAAACCTTGATTGATACAATTAAGGAGCGTAATGTCAAAATTATGAATTAATTCCTGCTCTTTTTCATCTCTTCCATCTCTTAACTTGTTTCACTTTCTACTTCCATTATCCGTATCGTCAAAAGACAAAACAGCTCAAAAACCTTTCAAAGCACTAACAGAAGCACTTGAAATTGTGCGAGTGTCTTTCGAGTTGCTTTTTTGATCTGCAGGTTTTCCATTTGTGACTCCATCTCAGCTAATGAACCGTCCAAAAAAAGACCCTAAGTAAGGGAATTAATATTGTTGTTATTTAGCCTTTAATTGCAGTGCCTTCGTTTTATGCCAAGGTAAGTGAAAATACTACTTAAGCTGAAGGTGATAGAGCCATACGGAGCTAGACTAACAGGTATTTATATATATCGAGAGTAAAAAGATCAGTCACGAGTGAGCAGCAAAATCAGAATTTTTGTATCAGTATATATAAAAACTACGGCCCCATGCCCCACTGGGGCTTTAAGGGTTTAAGAGAGATATATTAAAGCTATTTTGGTATAAATTATATAAATACTCTTCAAATATAGTTTTACATATATTATTATTAACGCGATGGTAGTCTACTTTTGTACATGTGAAGATAACACGTTTTCTAAAAGAAGTTACTTCATCGATCATATATTGAAGCATTCTCATATGATTATACCTTTGCATGTATTTATTAATTGTGGCAGTTGCCTGATAATTGCTTTGTAAGGACCGGTTTCTCTCCTAACACATTTGACACACAAACTGCCCAAAAATTAACATTTCCCCTTATTTTTACGAAAAAGTGATTGACAAGTCCACTCTAACAAATATAAGAAATATTTTAAACTTCTTACCCACTCTGAATATGATTGACTGACACATTCTGTTTATAACTCTGACGTCATCCCTAAGTTATTTTTAGAAATTGGACTTTGATCTCGTCTCAGTTTAACCAGTTCTTCCTTATTTGCATGCTCACCACCCTCTTGTTCGGTAAATGCGAAGTTTATTCATGGTATACACATCTACTAATATTTGGCCTTACCCAAACTTTCTCAGCAAAAGTAATGCGGGTATAGCAGTAAAATATACTTTGCTTTTAGTCTTTGTAAAAGACAACGGGAAGCAATTTAGTAACAAAAAGTCCTTTATTCTTCTAATTATTGATATAGAATGATTCTTGAGTGATTAGGGGATACGATTTAAAAATATTAATAGAGTGGAGATTCATCTGTACTGGTAGTGTAACTTTTTAGAAAATAACAGTTTAAATTTGGTTTTACTGGACGTAAGTGTACATGTTTAGCTTGAGCATTTAATTTTAACTAGATTCTTGATCACATGTAATAACTGTGGTCACGCTACCGTGGTTTTCAACCTTCGACACACGTGGCCCACAGAAGGTGTTCTCCGAAATGAGGTTGTTAATATCTGCCCTGGTCGGGGTTGAGATGTGGTTTATTGACAAGGATATGTATATAGCTTCTTAGACTCCACGTCTTCGCCAGTCCTGTTCCCTGTCGAGAACTTCGACGGTATCCATGGAATTTGGTTTCCTTATCAGTTCTTGTGATTATGCTTGGCGACTTCCGATTTGTCTACTGGGCTGGGTCGCAAATGCTCAGTGATTTTCTTATAAGCCGTGACCGTCCCGTTTCGCTAGTTAGAGTCACAGTCAATTCCTGTAGAGCTATTGCAGTTAATGTGATAGATTGAGCCCATAATATATTATTTTTAGTATAGGATCTGTAGGGGCGCATACCAGTTGTTGCAGCTAGTTCATCTACTTGAAGTATGTCTCAAAACCATGCGTCTTGAAAGTCCGCCTTAGCTCTTTCGATAAACCCTTTATGCAGGAGAGGGCGACGGGTCTTTCCCTGCAGTACAACACAGATTGGATTCTAGTCTTGTTGGGTCTCCTCTCGGGAACAGGTCTTGTGTCGTGGTTTGAGTACCAGCAGGTTTTGAGGGCGAAATTGTCTTTCACATCAGTATTAACTGCTTCTGCCCGTTGTCGCAAGGAGCTGACTAAATTCAGTTGTTTTATGGGGTGATTTGATTGCCCATTCAAGTCGGTACCGGTATGGGTGGGTTTCCTGTATATTTTGATCTTTAAAAATCTGTCCTCTTTTCTTATCGTATTAGCGTCTAGAAATGCTGGAGAGTAATCCGCCTCTGGATATGGGGATCCGTGGAGTTAAGATGCTCGGAGAATTCATGTGTCTGTTTTCATCCAGATTATAGTAGGTATGCTCTACATAACGAAACCACCACAAAGGGAGATATAGGTGAAGATCTGATAGCTATTTGATTGGTAAGATATGTTCCATGTATACATTACAGATAGGTGGCGAGACTTAAAGAACTATTTGGAGCATCGTTAATTTGTTGGTAAAATTTACCTTCAAACACAAAATGTGTGCATGAGAGGCAGAAATTAAACAGTCTGGTGAATTTTATCTAACAGTGCTGGATCAGCTTCTAGCTTCTCTTCAAATACGATAACAGCATTAATTGCATCTACTGGAACACTTGTATCAGATAGCTCACATCCGACTCATCCACGTGTGCAGCAAAGTGCTGTGAGTTCTTGAGGAAACTCTCCTTTTTGCAATAACGGAAAAAATGAGATCTGTGAGAGGGTTAGCAAAGTTGTATGTGATGAAGCCAACACTGCTGACATTCCGTCGTTGTGTATCTTAGGAAAAAAGTAGAGTTTAAGTGGGGTTTCCTTCATCGGAAGATTTTATGATATGGGCGGTACATAGCAGACCTTTCGATCTTAATTGATCAGCACACCTTGAGATCTTGTAAGATTGTCACCATTTCTTGTTTAAAAACCTTTTAAAAGCAAGATCACGCTGCCTCTCAATGCCACAGGTCTGGCCAGCACATTTACGCATGCGTAAACCGCATCACCTGAGAAACTACACTGCAAGTAGAGGTAGCGACCGTGGACAGATGCTACTTCGTCCTTGTTAAGGACTCATTTTGCAGCTTTTTGCGGGTGTTGAAATAGCTTTACCGTGCAGATGGGTCCACGTTTGCTACATTCACATGCAGTTTAGTTTCTCAGGTGCTACGGTATACGCATGCTGACCAGACCTGTGCCAACGAGAGTCAGTGTGACCTTGCTTTTAAAAGGTTTTAGTGTCCTTTAAGACATTATTACTGCATTTTGTTTTTTAGTCTACTATGCGACTTTACAATTAGTCTTTTTAAAGCTTATCAGTTTCAAACTTGAAAGGCTTAGAAGAATGTTGTGTAGATCACAAAGTTTTTGAAGTGCCTCCCCCTCCCTCTTCTCCTTCGAAAAAAATGTTTATTTTGGTTCCTCCGCAGACTGTTATAGCGGTCACTGCATGCTAAAAGTCACTGCATGAATTGAACACATTTATGTACACATATATTCTCCATGAATACCATGCATTTTTTCTTTTTAACTGGATAAGGTTAAAGACGGCCTGCTATCCCACTATAATTTTTTTTTTTGGAATCTCAGTACTGTTATTTGTACTTTATCCCCGGAGTATATTTTGATGAGTTATCGGGTTCATTGTGATTAAAGGAGTTATTGCTTATGTATTACATGTTTCTTGGTGATTTATTGTGACTTTGGTAATTGGGTCTCCTCTCGGGAACAGGTCTTGTGTCGTTGATTTGAGTACCCCCCCAAAATATTCTTACAATTGCATTGTTCGCGACAAGCATTAGGCGTTCAAATTCAAAATTTTGGAATGTACTCTTTTCTTAAAATGTACTCTTTTCTTGCTTTATGGTCGAATATATTCTCCACTTTTGTTTAAGTATTTGTCGGTGAGCACGAATTGTTACCGAATGAATCGAGTGCCAAAAGATTGGCGACATCTAATAACAATTTTATAGTCTTTAGGGTTGAATATGTCAATTAATTTTACGTTCAAAAGTAAAGTGTTTCCGTTCTCTTGCTCCTGCAATTTAACTGGGTGCACCCCAATCCCCTGTCAAATTGGCCGATGTGCACCCCTAACAGTTAAAAAATTGTTTCTGCCAATGAGGTCCAACCCGCATTTGCTTTTTTAAAAGCTCGTGCATCGAGGAAAAATTTCTGGAGTAGATTTATCGTGACTGAACGGTTATTTAATTCATTTTTCTTACTTCAATCTCTGCGAATTTGTTGGCTTTGTGGGACGAATATTGACATTTAACAGAAAAATACAAAAAAACAGAACAAAGACTATTAAGAACCATTGCAAACAATCGATCTATACAAACATCCCAATTACACCAAACCCTTGCTTGACAACATTTACCTTACTTTAGAGAATAGCTATTTTATTATAATTTGATTTTTAATTTGACGCATGTGAATTTTTTATAAAAATGTCTGTACTTCCTTAATAAGTACTCTATGGTTTAATGACTGTTCTTGATGAAAACGAAACTTATCAGAATTTTAAATGTGTTTTCATGAAACATTAATGTTATGTATAAATGTTTGACCCTGAACCTTAGATTTTTGAATGAAAAGTAGACAATTTCTTGTTAATGGCATTGTCACCACATTTCCTATAACAATTAATTTGTGCCTTATCTAGAACAATATATACCATGCAGGGAGTTCGTTTTTGATGGAAACAAATCATATCTTCACTTTAATTGCTTTTATTTTAAAACATTAAGCATGAATATATGATTGTTTTGACCCTGCATGTAAGAAATCATTAAAGGAAAGTTTCGGCCCTCATAATCAGATAACTTAATTCTACCAAATCCATACGGAGTTAGGTACGCAAGTTTATATTTGGAGTTGCTATTTTCATCTAAATTTAAAAAGATGTAATTGCTTTCACGCAATTATTTTTTCTTCTAAATGAAAGCAGTGGTGGTTGTTTGTTGGTAAGAAGAACGAAGTAATACTATACTATTCGAAATTCGAATACTATTCAAGTTCGGCTTGATAACTTGATAACTTCACAAAACTTGAACGTACAAATGAATATAAACTATGATATTTGTTGATCTCAGTTTTAGCTTTTCTATTTTATTCAGTTAAAATTCTTATCTCTCGATCCTTTTATTGAAAATTATTTTTAAAATTGTTTCAAAGTAGAAACGTGCTGAAATACTATTACAAGCGCAAATCATTCTAAAATTATTTTTGCTAGTCTTTAAACGGAAAATAATGGTTATGCTACAAGCAAATTTAAACTCCTTTTACACGGACATGAAGTTGAATGATCAGCAACTTCTTCTTGTAAATGGTATTGCATTATTAAGAAGTACTCGAAATGCATTCACATTGAGTCTTTTTTTAACTTTGTTGATTAAAAGTTTCAATCCCACATTTGTTGATTATACTCATATTGTCAGCGAATCTCTCTGTAAAAGCCCTAGGCCTTTTGAGGTCCCCTCATTACTTAAACTCGTATGTTGTACTTTAGTGGCAAACGCAATAAATTGTTCCGGTAAGCGATACAAAAGCTAGCTATTGTCTTTGAGGCAAACAAAAAAAAAAACGCTTTTCCGTTCTATTTACTGATAAAATATATGAGATATGTATTAATAGTTATTGTTCAGTGAAAATTTATTTTTTCTTTCATCTCAAAAATTGAATTCAAACTTAATAGAAAATCCATTGAAAATAGCTGATCTAAACATCAAATAATTTATTCAAAGGTGAGGGCAATGTCCCTACGTCATATATGACGTTATAGTGTGTACAGATAAGTTTTAAAACAACATACTGCAAGCCAATGGATACCTTCCTACACAATCCTGCTATGTTACACGTTTCTATGTGTATATAAGCGCAGTGTTAGGGCCTTTTTCTTGCCATTTAAGCTCGTCTCTGCTTAAGGTACGTTCAGATTTAGTTAATACTACTCCTATTACTACTACTACCACCACCACCACCACCACCACTACTATTATTACTAATGGGCCATTAAGCGAAACATGTATCTTTGCACTTATTAGTTGGTCAAAAGTTTAGGATCCTTGTATCGCTTTGTTCA
>JAPEIX020030473.1:0-19250 GCA_026122405.2 Zoanthus sansibaricus
TTTCATGCAAAAGTCGTCCTCTGGAGGACGAGTTTGCTGGAAAAAGCGCGCGCGCAGTCAAATCTCGTCCTCGTCCTGGTCCTCGGATCTAAAGGTCTCTAATTCATTAATTGAGAATCTATAGTATTGAATTACTGGAGTTTCTTTCGGTTTTAAAAATCAATTGATGTAATTTGCTTACGAAATTAAATCACTGTTGCTGTAAGTAGAGCAAAAGGGAAGTGGAAACTCAAATTCCATCTGTTATTACAAAAATAAACAAGTTTCTGTTGAGCGGACGTCAAAAGCATTCAAGCTCGCATAGAACGTGTATTTTAACAAATATTCATTAATTGTTTTGATTTTCTTTTTAAACTAAAGAAATATATATTTGTGATTGCTTTCTTTAACAGTTAAATCGGTGAATAATCAAAAACAATTATTGTTGAGGCTTGAAAAAAGTATTGCGGTTAGTTTTCACGAATTACGTAAACATTCGGTCATTCCACGAGTTTTTGCTTCATACCTTTTCAATGTTTTTCCCAGTTATGCATACTATTACAATTAGTATTTTAAAAGTATTTCCTAACGGTAAAAACTTTATAAACTTAGTCAAAACCGTGTCATGTGTGTCGGTTATATGTTTAGCGAAGAATAGAACTGATAAAATAAAAGAATTGTTTTCGACATACTCGTTACATTTTTATCTTCATCACGTGTTACATTACAAATAGAGCAAATGCTTGCCGAATACCTTTCGTGTATCCTGATGTTTTCTCTAGCAACGGGGTACCCAGTCTTCAGGAAATACTTAGATTCTGATACCACTTAACTGGGCAGATAAGACGTTGTGAGTATGTGTTAGGATAAAACGCGCTTTCACGATATCTTGGTTTTAAATAGAAAAGAAGGATTCTTTCTCTTTAGACTTTACAGGATTTTCTCCAAACTTTTAAAACTTCTTTAATGCTTCTACTTCCTTGTTATTTTCCCAAGAGGCTTGGTCTGGCTGTTGATTGTTTTTTTCTGGTCTCTATACTTGCCACTGACCGCGTGTATAAAGCCCTTTAATCTATCTCTTTCTGCCTATGCCTTTAGCTCAGTTTTTGAAAAAAAGATGTATTCTATTTATATGAAGAATTAATATCCACAAAATATCCCGTAGTGGATTAGAGAAGCCAGTATCCATAGTGAATATTAAAATATTGATGTAGATTGTATAGTAAATGTTTTGTTTCCAAAATTTTCGAAGAAGTAATGATTTAATTTTTTACAAAGTTTCATGCATATTTGTGACATTTCTCCAAAAATGGTAATTGTTCAGTTATTTAACAAAGAGGTCTTAATGATATCGAGGAAAGCCAGGGTTTTGAAAAGAAAATTAACAATGTTTTTTCGCTTCCTTGTTTTACAGTGTTACCATTTTTCTTTATTCAACGAAAGGATTTCTAAAAAGTTGCTTTAGTTGGAAAAATGGTTGTTCTTAATCAAAAACAGATGTTGTTTTTAATTTTGGAATGGATTTATGTTAGTTAGCTTTTTGTTTAGTAATCCCTAACTGCAATAAATCAACGAAATTTTGTCTCACCTTGCCAAACGAACTTTCTGTATTTAAATCAGTCAAATCAACTCTTGTTTCATCTTTGCATTAACGCTAAGCATTTTAATTTGTTGACGGCATTACCGAAAATTAACCAAAATCGCCGACGCTTTTGTTCAACTCCAGTCGTACTTAATCTCTCTTTATGAAAAACGTACTAGAATCAAGTAGTTGAAAAGATCAATTTTTATTGATCCTCTCAAAGTAATGAGGACTTTTGTGCTATCAATAAATCAAAATCATTTGAGTTGCTTTTTATTGAAAAGAGTTTCTTTTATTGATTCAGTTTACTTTGCAAAGATAATTGTAGGAATAAGCGACTGTATGGTATGCAACAAGTTATGAAAATTCCTAAGAAACAAATTTAAAAACTGAAAGAAATCACAAAACTAATCATGCAAGTTCTCTGAAATTTTTAAAAGGAAAGAATTTAACTCCAACCGTAGCGTGGTAACAGATAATACTGAAATAGGCAGTTGAGGCAATAAAACATTCTAATATTGGCCAATACTGAAAGCTTATAAATAAGGATTACTCCAACTTTTATAAGGATCAAAGTTGGAATTACTAACTGAAATGACTCTAAGACTTTGTTTTGTTTTCTTGACCAGCTTTCAACTCATTGCATATTATCCTAAACTTTTGCAGTCGCTTAAACCAACAAATATTCATAGACTCAGAGACAAGGCTCTTCAAAACCTACTTTCTTGAAACACTGGTAGGATTACACTCTTTAATATCATGATTTTTATACGGCCAGGTATATAAATATTTGTTCGGTATCAGTTTTCTGTTTTATAAAATGTGTTTAAGAAACTTTAGAGCGTTTTCATACTGTTATTTCTTTTATGTCTTAGTCCTCGAAGTTCGTTGAGCCTGTTTACAGGACACTTTTCGGTTCATGGTGTCACAGTTAAATACTTTTCAGTGTCATTTTGAGTTGTTTTTATTAAAAGCGTAGTTCATCCTCTTATAGAATGAAAATCTTAAGTTTTATTAAAGAAATGTTTCATCAAGCATTTGGTTCATAATATACCGCTTATGATTAAAGTTGTTTCTATAAGTTGCCGGTTTGAAAGTCGTGCAGATGGCTACTCGCGCGAGTTTATAATTAAAGAACGCTTTCGCCATTAGATGCAATCTGGCCGTATTTTCATTAAAGAATGGAATTGTTCGCTTCGTTTTCCTATTTTGGAAAACACCAGTATTTGTAATGTTTTTGATTGGCTTGATTACTTTTTGTAAAGGTGAATTTATGTAAACATTTTTAACCGTGGCAAGTAATTACGGATGTTCAAATGATCAGAGCGGATTTTCGACTCAGATGTACACGTATAAGTAAATATAATTTCCAATCAATCGGGTTAAATCCAAAATAAGAGATGTTAGGCCTTTGTTATCAATAACGTTTTGGCTCGATTTGAAGTTAACTTTCTGCTGGTTTGCACAGAGGATTCACGCTTAGTGAGAGAACTTTTTATTAATCATTCGAAGCATTTGTTTATACAAGAGATTTCTGTAACTTAATCAAACTACAAACCTGTCTAAACACACACAAGCTCTGTGTAAACAGAAAAGCTTCATCTTGTTCGCTAAACTAACTCTGCTTGAGAGCGCAAAGCGTGAACCGAGATGAAAAGACAAATATTGTAACTTTTTCTTTATATAGTTTGTGTTTATGTACAAACACAGCAAGGGAAATAGCTTATTTTTCTCATCTGTGGTTTGCTAATAAAAACGAGGGTGTAACATTAATTTCCGGTTCGTTATACTGGGTAATCAAACCTCAAGGGCATTACTTGGTCATTGCGGCGAATATCATCAAAAATTGTTACACGAAATAGTTCCTCTATGGATTTACAGATTTAAGTTAAAACATTTTCACAAATTTTAACTCTTTTAAAACTCGTATCAACTTCTGTTTGAGATCAGACTGATTTTAAGGCTCGTTGCTAAACGTGCTTTAAAATTATGCAACCGAAGACAGCAATAATAGTGAAAAGTCGATATGGTTTCAATATTTTCGAGCCTATTCTAGAAGTATGGAGTTCTTAGGGCCGATTTCGATTAAACTCGATTACCGTCCGATAAAGTCAATGCAACTTCCTAAACAAACAACTTAGTTTTTAGTCCGACGCTGTCCGAAGTGTTTCTGAAGTATATTTAAGTAAAAAGTAAGCCTCAAATTGAATAAGCTAGCACTTGTGAGGCAGCGGCGTTTAGTTGAACCAAAAGAGAACTGGGTTGTAAAAGAAATGTACAGCCGGATGATTAGTTACATTTTGGACGTGACCCTCACTTCTTGTTAGAACATTTGTGTCAGATGCATTTCCTCTTAACTTCTGCGGTGGAAACCCTTAGATCACGTCCCTATGAACGTTACTGCTTTGAAAAGTGAGTCAGATACAAACATACAGCAATTTGAACTAAAAGTGCGACAAATCTTTGTAACATACCACAACACAATCACTGAGAAGTTAATTGCTATTTTTACCTTAAGATAAGTTAAGCAAATACAAACTTCGTTGAATAAATAACAATGTTATAAAAGTAAGTTAAAAATCATCAGCTTGTAAAGTTTCTATTGGTGAGATTCTTGCATAGAAAACATTTTGTTTTTGTCTTTGGTGAAAAAACAATGGGAGTCTCTAGTTATAGTTATTTTAATTGGCAGGCTCTATTTTTGAACTCGTAACTACTTGATATTGGATCAGGCTAAATTTAAAATGTTTACTGAGGAATATTTCAGATACTCCCGTCTATATTGGTAGTGCTGGTTACATACTTTTCTTTCGTTTGATGATTTTTTTAACCGGAACAATTTTTTACATATTGATTTCTGGAGAGAAGCGGCAAAGAGGTTTTGAAGAGATTAAGTGTTTTTGTAACATTTTGATCAACCTTACAGTTTTGTTGTTTTTGTTCCTGAATGTTTTCTGTTGAGATAATCGTACATGTACAGTGATAAGGTGTTCTAGGTTGGTCTCGCCATATCACTTCTGCATTAGTAATTTACCAGGGTTATATATATAACATAGTAGAATTAGTTGCTGCCCTTGCAGAAGAGTAAGGGTGTATATACACAGTTGTGACCAATATGAAAATGTTGACATCAACAAAGTCGGCGCCTTAAACTAAACTTCTTTGCAACTCACATTGGCCCAAAATCTGATTCATAGCTAATACACTACAGTGTTACTAAAATAGAACTTACTTGAAGATGTTGATAGAAGGATTGAATTAGAAGATGGGTTGAATTCTTGTCTGATGTTTGTCTGCACGTTCTCTAGACTGGGCAACAGAAAGGAACTCGCTATCAATAATAGTAAATGAACGGAAGGAGAATATATTGCGTGCTTCCCGTGTGCAGCAAGTGACAACCAACCGACGGGTGGTCGTAGTTAGACTCTTAAAGCATTCAGTATGCTTATACTGTATTCCGGATAAGCTTAAACTATTTCAAAATACTTAAAAACTTTGATACAAACCATGAGTTTCGCTCGGCAGCCTCTCGACTGCAAATGAAATTTGGTTTGATAAAACACCAAAAAAATTGAGGGTGGAAATTACCGTGAAAAAACCTTTAAAACTTTTTTTATTTGTTATTTTCATCACAAAGCGGTAACGACAAGCCCAAAAAGAAGCCGACTTTTTCCAAAAGGCGGTACTGTTTTGAACGGTTCAAAGCTTAAAAGTAATTGGGAATCTATTCACAATACTAGTTAAATTCGCCGTCTTTATTTGGTCAAACAGCTCTTAGAAAACCTCACACATAACATTAACATTACGCCACAGACCTCTTTGTTCAGTAACTGTCGTGCCGTAACATTTTTTAGCCTTAGTGAAACAAACTTACTGCCTACAATTACCAAGACAAGCTAGAACATTTCCCTGATTTCTGTTCGTAAGCTTTTAATCTTCGTTTTAGTGTCATTATCCCAAACTTAATTTTTTATTTTAGAGGAAGTACTTAGTTGAGCTTTTGTGAAGCTCTTGAGGCCTCGTGGGTCACACAATAACATCGATTAGTTTTCATCGACTGTCTTCCAAGGCAAAAGGATTCCGACATTTACCTAAATAAAGTAATTAATTGATACAAGCGCTATCTTTGTTGCCTGGTTCGAGTTATTAATATCACTAACATGGATGTTTATAAACCGTCGGTAATTGCATACATTTGTCCAACAATCGACATCAAGCCAAAGAGAATATATTTGCACATTACTTGGCCGCGCCTATTTCTACGATCTCACAATGTGAAGAATTTTTGTCGAAAAACAACCATTTTTGAGGAATGTTCATTGCAATATTTTGCCGTTAAGGTGTAAAACTAATTGACTTGTAAAGTTTAATAACTAAAAAAGATGGCATAAATTAAATCTTAAGCCATTTAGCCGTTGATTAGACTTAACGTTACCGCCGTTTGGAAGAAGTCAATTCTCTAAAATAAACAAACCTCTATCGCGCCGTAGATGAGTTTTATTAAAACTTCGTTTGTGGCACACGCTTCACCACATGAACTAAAATAGAGTTAATTTTTGTTACGGAACCACCTGAGTGCCAAGGATTTTTGTTTTTTATTTTGTTGTTGTTGTTACGACTTCGAGGTCTGTGATACCGCGCGTCTGATGAATTAAACATTAAGCTATTTAGACTTTTGGTTCACTGCTAAAAATCACGCTACCACAAAAGTTTGGTCACGAAGTCGATTGGATATAAATTGCTAGTTGTTTTCATGTGCTGTCATTTGTCCGTTGGCTTATTGGTTTACCGGCTTAGAATTGTAACGTTAGCAGTTGCAGAACTTTTTGTAGCCTTTGCTGTTAAGTTTAAATCGACTACAGACCAGAATTCCAATCACTGCAAACCGCAATCAAAAAATTAGACATTAATCAGCAATAAATGAGATCTCGCCTATCAATTAACCCAATCTAATTTTAGCGATGCTCTGTCATCAGTATAAATTTTCGTAAACGGATCAACATTTTTAATCCGTGTTAGTAGTAATTCCTTTCGCATTCACACTATCACTTAAACATTTTCATGCAGAATTCACATTTACTTTAAGAATTCTTTTTCATTTTGATTAAAAGAGGTTAAATTAGGCTAAACGTGATTGTGTACGTGCAGCTATCTGCGTGCATGACATAGCACTTTACAAAACTTCCCTGTGTTTTCTCATGACAAAATCTTGGTCAGATATACACTTGAGACTGTCAAGCCTTGGTGCTATTTTTCGCACTGAAAAAGTATTGCCATAATCGCTTATAGGCGTGATGACACTTGCTCACGTATTCCCGCATGTTTTTCACCATCGCATAGTTTTCACACTCTAATTGATAATAAAGGTAGAATTTTTTGAATAGTTCTTGCACTGATAGGTTGGACAATGGCGTTGGCTGCCAAAGGAATGCCAAACCGCTTTCTACGTGATTCTAGGTGAATTAAAACATATAAACAAAGGTCAAACAAGCACCTCTTATAAAACGTCATAGTTGTACTAACATATATCTGGCATTTATCGTGCCACAGTTTGTTACAAGACAGAGTGAAACTTTTACAACTTGAGACCGTATATAACTATAAGTTTTCATTGCAACGAACTCATTTTTTCAACATCGATTCTTCAATCCCATAACTCTTTACTGCTATACGTACACATAGAACTCGATAAGTAAGAAATTCGAAATAATAAAAATGTGATTTACTGGATAGTGTGGGATATTTGACATCTGCCCCACATTCCCTGTCCGCAGTTCCGGAAAAATTGATGAAGAGGTTTATCAACCTGTGTATCTGAAGATATCGGGTTATCAGTTCTGAAGAAGCTAATCCTTATTTGAAAATGGGCTTATGATCACTAGCCTATAAGCTGCAGCTTAAAGTTTTTGATAGAAGCAAAAGAATCTCCCCATTTCGTCACGTTTTAAAGGGAGGTGAGTAGATAAAGTCAGGGAGAAAATTATAACTTCTATAACAACTTGATAGTGTTCTTCTGACACAGACATTGTAAAATTAACATTGTTTTGACAAACAGGACTGCTGTGGAAATTGTTTTTGTAGTCAGATATAAGTAGTGTATAATTTTGCTGCAGCAACTGCCAAAACACAACTCAAACATACATTAACCTTGTAAACCTATCATCTGTCAATTGTGAAACAAGAACGCTTGTGCTTTTTACAGTCAGTCCAAAGTAATAACATTATGCGTGAGTGTCCCGCACGGATTCGGTAATGATATTTTGTTGACGGTTTTTTTTTGTAATTGATAAACAATTTCTGGTCATTAAATAAATTGCCATCGAGAAAGGTGCAGACCATTGTTGCCTTAAAACAAATGTACTGTATTCTTAAGTTATTTGTAAAGGAAATAGCTGTCTGGAACTAGGACATTCACGGAACACTCTCATATTTTATGAATTTGTATAACGTCAATAACCCCTCGGTCACAGACTGAAGGATTGTAGAGGAACCACAGCTATTCTATAAAAGGTTTATGTTCTTTTGCAATTGCTACTAAACGATCTGTTAACCTCATCATTTAGTTTCCACTATAAATTTCAACATTTTTTAAAAGTGACATTTAAGTTTTTTTTAATACGTCACGTCTTACAAAACCACAGTGCAGTTGAAGAGTGAATTATATATTCCAAAGGTTGCGCGATCAAAAAAGCGATAGAGTTAATCTGTTCAATTGTATTTTTGTATATGGGCCACACTAAATTTGGAAAATTATGTGCCCATCTTGTGGCGATGTGTCGTCATTAGCTGACGTGTTTGATTGAGTCTTGTTTTCTAATTATAAAATGTCTTATATTGTACGTTCTATGTAAGAATGATGCGATGATAAAGAAGATGATGATGATTGCCTAATGGTGATAATGATGATGATGATGGTGATGATGATTGATGATGATTGTGATGATGATGATGATGATGATGATGATAATGATGACGATGATTGATGATGATTGTGATGATGATGATGATTGATGATGATTGTGATGATAATGATGATGATGATGGTAATGATGGTGATAATGATGATGATGTTGATGATGGTAATGATAATGATGGTGATGATGATTGTGATGATGATGATGATGATGATGATGATAATGATGATGATAATGATGGTGATGATGATGGTGAGGATGATTGATGATGATTGTGATGATGATGGTGATGGTGACGGTAGTGGCGAAACTTATGATAATGTTAATGATCGTCGTGATTTGATGATGGTGATAGCGATAGTTTCAAAAGGCAGTTCGAATTCCAGGTATTAACCATTACGTTATTTAAAATTTGCTTTAGTAAGTGTTCCGCACAAAATGCGCGCAGTTCTTAAACCGAGTGTTGTCTTGCCACCTAAATTCACACTTTCATAAGAACGTCTATTTTTGGGACAAGGCCAAATGTTTTTTTGTTTTAGGGAAGGATCCAAACTAGTTAGTGCAACTAATTTTCAGGAGAGGATCCAGACTAGTGTAACTAGTTTCCAGTGGAAGATCTAGACTAGTGCAATTAGGTTTCCAGTAAAGGATCCAGAGTAGTGCAACTAGTTTCCAGTGGAGGATCCAGACAAGTGCAACTAGTTCCCAGTAAAGGATCTAGGCTAGTGCAATAGTTGCCTGTGGAGGATCCAGACTAGTTAGTGCAACTAGTTTCCAGTGGAGGATCCAGACTAGTGCAACTAGTTTCCAGTGGAGGATCCAGATTAGTGCAACTAGTTTCCAGTGGAGGATCCAGATTAGTGCAACTAGTTGCAAGTGGAGGATCCAGACTAGTTAGTGCAACTAGTTGCAAGTGGAGGATCCAGATTAGTGCAACTAGTTTCCAGTGGAGAATCCAGACTAGTTAGTGCAGTTCGTTTCCAGTGGAGAATCCAGACTAGTTAGTGCAACTAGTTTACAGGAGAGGGTTCCAACTACTTGGTGCAACTAGTTTCCAGTGGAGGATCCAGACTAGTTAGTGCAATTCGTTTCAGGTGGAGGATCTAGACTAGTTAGTGCAACTAGTTTACAGGAGAGGGTTCAAACTAGTTGGTGCAACTAGTTTCCAGTGGAGGATCCAGACTAGTTAGTGCAACTTGTTTCTAGAAATTTGTCAAATGTTTTTATGAAAAATCGTTTCTCTATGTTTTCGAATGCTTCACAATTACTGATATAGTTTTTCTCTGTAATGTATAGTCGTCTCCTTTTCTCTAAAAACAGACTAAAAGCTCTCTAGTCTAAGCCTTCTTTTAGCTTATTTGGATAACAACGCATCCATTGATCAAACAATCATTTATTGTGTCGGTTTCTGCAACGCTCACTAAATCAACTGGAGCCACTCCTGTGCGCATAAATGTTCTTTATTGAAATGTAAGAAAAAATTAAAAAAAAAAGAATATGTCTCCCGTACTTTAACTATTTGTCTAAAAATATTATAAAAAGATTGTTTTTAACAAGCACGGTCTCCCCACAAATAAATTCCATTAACCCTAATACTTACAGGCGTCTTTGAATGGAATTGGAAAGACAGTTTTCCAAGCATTTTTTGTTTAGATTTTATATATAGCTAAGATTTGCAGTTCCATCGCATGTCAAAATGCGTGCCTGTGCTTTAAGCATAAAGATTAGTTTTGTAAAAAAATGCCTTCGTTTTTTTATATCACAGTTGAACAAATTCTTTGTCCTCAGTAAAACTGTGTATAACTCTGCAACTAAATAACGCACTAAATATTATCCGGTTATCGAAATATAAATCCATTTTTGTATTGCGAATGAAGAATCACTGGAAAATTTGGATTTACAAGAAAGTTATCCAAAGATTTTTGATTGAAAGACTGAACTGCTTAGCTTCCGATTCCGAGTTTAATCTCGCTGTGTCCTTGATTATTTAAAACACGTACTTATTTGTTTTATCTCAATTTCCATCATTTTTGTAATTTTTAATTAGAAGATCAGTTTAGTTATGTTTTTCAGTTTTATTATCCGATGCCAATTTTATCGCCGACTCGTTTTCCATTTTTAAAGATACAATGAAATTAATGCCTACCGAGATTGTTTTCCTGTTTATAATAAACTAAATAAGTGTTTCAATATTTGAATGGAAATTTAATTGTATCATAAACTTTGATAATTCTTTATAAAAAATATAGTAATTATCCATAAAAATTACCTGTTTCAGAAAAACGAACATATTATCTTTTACCAATCAGCTTTTAGCCTATATATCAACAGATTTCTTTTACCATGGTCATGGAACAAAAGCTTTCCGAATTTTGATTCAGTTTCCTTTAACTTTAAGATTTTGATTTTAGTAGTATTTTATGTTTTTAATAGGCAAAAAACGCGTTTCAAGCTGTGATATTTTTCTCAGTTTAGTTAAGAGGTTTAGATGAACTAGAAGATGTAAACTTAGGAAGATTTCCACTCATTTCATCATAAATCAGACGTGTTTTTTCGCGGCGTAGACTTGCGAACGAAAAGATTTTCGCTTCGCAACTTGACTTGGCAAAATTTTCAATAAGAGAAGAGAATGTTTCCGCGTAAACAAGTTAGACTCAAATGTCGAATACAGATGAAATACTAGTTTCTAGACTGTAAACAGTTTATAAGTTTGGAATCAAGTTTGACAAGTTTGCAGTCGAACACACTTTAGCTCAATATTTAATGAAATAAAAACAAGAGCTAAAAGAGACATTTTTGTTTTCCAGGAAAAAATTGCTTTTTAAGGTAACTTTATTTTGCTCTCATCGCGAATAAACATTGCTCCGTCGCTCTGTTTTTTATAGGAAAGGGTTTTCCCTTATATCTTTTTTGATTTTTATGTATTGTACAATTCTGGTCAACTAAAATATCATCTTATCAAATCACAAATGTATATTAATTATATTTATTATATTTATAGAGTTTAATAAGAGAAATTATAGAGTTAAAACTTTCATGCAAACTTCTCTTGCTTTTTTTCTTGACTTTTTTGTATCTTGCGAGTTTAAACTATATCTTGGATTTTTCAAAGTTTCTTTTTCAATTTGCGTGCATCAATCATGACTCAATCCCAAAGTGATGTGTTTTTCGGAAGGGTATAAATTATTTCACGTACCTTTTAACCACCGTTTGTATATTTGGCACAAACAAAAGAGTTTTCTGTCTACAAACCGTTTGCGATAAACAATCTGCATCAGTCAGTAAACGCCCAAACACGAGGTTATTATTTTTGAGCTAAGAAAAGTAGCGGAAAAGTGACTAAAAATATATCACCTTACTTTTAAACTGCAGTAATGGAAAGATGTAATTTAAAAATAATGTAAAACAATCAGTAACCTTAATTGGTCCCATTGAACATAAGTTGAGCACCCACCGAGATGACGACCCTAAAAAAATTTGCAAGCTAAAAACAGGAAGAGATGCTTTTGCTCGGGGTGTCAAACTTGGCCGAAATATTTGTATGTGGTATTCCATTTGAAGCAAACTGTGAGTATGCGGAGGAACAATGTACAAAAATGTCCAAGCTTGTCACATGCTAATCAGTCTTGTGTTTTTTTGTTCCGGTTCATGGCCAAGGTGAAGTTTGCAGCGATTCAAGAAAACAGTTTCAATACAGACAGATGGAAATCTAATGAAACAACGAAACGTTTAAATAATGGAAGTTGGAGAACTTTAAAGATATGGCTCATAGGTTCTTGAGAATTTTTTTATGATTTTTTTTTCTTGAGAATATTTTTTACGATTTTCTTTGCCTTCTATTTTTACTGCTGTTGCATAATTGGAGAAAAATTCGCTTTCTTGAATACAGCCAAAGGCTTTCCTGTATTTAGTACACCTGTGGGATCAATTACAAACCAAATATCTCATTATTGCCAAAAATATTTGAAAAGTGTTTGTCATTGCAAAACTGATAATTAATAGACTGAATTTTTGAGCGTGTCCTTCTATTCTTAGCTCACCTCCAGTCAATTGTTCTGCCAACAAACCTTGTTGCTCTCATTATGAACTGATCCACAATTGATGTGCCAAGAAAACTTACCCAAGCCGTCAATACTTATCAAGTCATCTCCGGACTGAGCTCCTTATAATAACTTTGTAGAATATGAAATTTCGTCAACTGTTTTATGAAGCTAGGTTTGTTGACCGTTAGATTAAAATTGCAACGTAAGCCAACACTTTGCCTAAACTTTTAAATGTTCTCTTTCAAAATTTAGAGTTTTTTTTTTTCTTTTAACCTTAAATGATTGTACAAGAACCACTAATGGCGAGTGTTTCTTTGTAGCTATTATCAACAAGCAGATACATCTAACTTTTGTGTAGTTTGAGGGTAGCAGGACCAGTCAATCATCTTTATTTGGACTCAATATTCTGCATTTTTTTTACATTTATAATGATTATAGTTTTAGAGTTAGGACTGAGTTATAAACTTCATGGTTATCGAAACAGTCAAGCGGAAATGTTCTATATGAAATGAAATGGTCTCTTTATCACACACAGGCTTGAAAAGTGTTTCATTGTTTTTGTCTATGGTTTGATTACAAGCATTTACTGCCGGCTGCTCCGGATTTCCCCGACTACGAGTACTGAGACAGCAGGCTTGTTTACGACTGAATTACTCAGACTGAACAAGCTATTTAGTTGCCATTTCAGGGATAAAAGGTCCTGTTTTTGAGCGTGCAAAAACTGCAACTGAAAACAAACGCAGGAATTGCTTGCCCGAAAAGTTTGTGTTTCTATAATAGAATAAATAAGGATAATGAGTTGTCTTGAGTGGAATTTAAAACAAGATATTTGGTAAGTTGAACATAAATGCCTGCGAGTATTCACTACAAACTGATACTAGTTGAGATAAGCACACCAGATTCGTATAGAATGTATGCGTTTTTCAATAAACACAATGAATATAGAAATGAGAATACGAATCCCCCTGTAGTCTTAGAGAAACACACAGATTAGTTTACATTTGTTTACATGCAATTTGAAATGTAAAACGGTAAAACATGTTGTAATAACTTTTAAAATTTAATGTGAATTGTGGTAGTACATATAGGATTTGTTGTGATTGTATCATATTTAACGGGGATTTGTTTATCGAAACTAAGAACGCACTTGGTCAGTTTTTTCAACAAATGTCGTAAAGTTTAAAGTCGTGTAGTACATAGTTCATCATCTTCCCTGTGCTAGTTGATCCCAAACGAATAAGATTTTGTGATTCTTATCTTATTTTTCTTTATTGCCGACAATAGAAAAGATTTAATATAACCGTTTTATTCCAGGAAGTCTGAAAATAGATTATTTTTCCACGAAATCAACAAGAAATGCCAAAACTTATAAGATGACTCGATCTAGTTTTAATTAACTCAACATTGTTTTCATCAAGTAAAACTCAATTTTGTCATTTCCTTAAAACTTTGTAGTTTACATTTCCGATTTTGTTACGATTGTGTCGATTTCAAATAAGATTATCTGCAATAAATTCTGATTGTGGCACTTCAAACCTGTATTTTGATTTTTACTTAAACCATTTTTTGCACCTGTATTGAAGTAAACTTTAATTAAGTGTCTGAACAGTAAAAGTTTAGATGATTATTTTTTCTTTAAAGGAGCTAAGAACGCAGTTTAGTTCTGCACAGTGAATCGCGTTACCCAGATATTGGATCAGCGACCAGAGAGAATTATTTTCTAAGGTATTTCTTGTTTTTAAAATATTATCAAACTTTCAAGTTAACATTAGTTTTAAACTACTTTTAAGCCAAATGACTGATTTTTTTAAATTGTGTTTTTAGAGTTCTGAGTTTTTTTTTCAATGGTTGTTTCTTATTTAAAATGACCTTTTAGTTTAAAATACCACAAGGACCCGTTAAAATAGTTTTGTCGCGCGAGAAGAATTGTTTAGTTTATGACACTGTATTGCCAAAAATTCAAAAAATTCGGTTTTGAGTTTACCAGTATGTCAGAAATCTGCAGGTCAGTGAATAATATTTGCTTGACTTTCACGCTGTCCCTAGCAAAAAGTTGCGCAACAAGCTCTAAAATTTGTGTCACTGAAATCGCTTAAAAAGTTAACTATAATAGTAAAAGGTTAAAATATGATAATAGTTTAAAAAATTTAACGTTTTCGATTACAAGTCATCTTCATTCCCCATCTTCAGGAGTGAAGATGACTTTTAGTCGAAAACGTTAGAGTTTTTAAACCTTTATCACATTTTAACCTAAAGCTTCTCACTATTATATTTAAACTCTAAAATGATTCATAATGTTATTCCACACCGCAATACAACCTCAATCACAATGATCGTTAGCTGGTCTTTAAACCGCGAAGTTAGTACAGGTGTCATAAACGGATGATTTTAAAATTTGTACGTTCAGTTCAGTGACAAATTACAGCCAGGTAAATTTGAAATCAAGCTTTGTGTGTGGTAACACAAGCGAAACCTTTATCTTTCTTAAAGGATACACCGAAATGATTAAAAGTTTTTCATTTCAGATTATTTAGCTTTCACTTATGTTTTCAATGAACTCAGGACAATAACAAACGAAACAACTTCCAAACTCCTTGAAATTTAGACTGTAAACTTTTCCTTACTCTCTTATATTATTCCAAAAGAAAAATTCACTCATTAGTTTTCGGAAGTGTTTAAGCTCCAAAACAAGCCAAGAGAGAGATAAGAGGTTAAAAAACTGTGAAAAGCAAGTGTTGTAAGTCGTTTTTAGATAAAGAGAAAGAATGGCATTTTTTTGTTTATGACATCCTTAATGACTAAATGTATTTGCGTAAGAAAGTGTTTTTGAAATTGTAAATTTCTTTAGCTTGCAATTGCCTTTTTAGTTAACTAGATCTAACAATTTTAAAGAGATAACTTCTCTGTCGGGAAGCAGTTTTTTCCATGTTTAGTTTATCGGAGCAAATTGGAAATAAATGTTATTAAAAGCAAAACATTTTTTAATTTGAGTCAAAAAACTTTTATGATTCTAAAAATAACGACATTAGTTTGTGTTTTATCTTGAATATCGAACTGAAATTCCCGAGCATGAAATTAATGTCAAACTGCTGTCATGCATGCAAGTGTGTTTGGTCTTTTTTTATTTGTGTACCACATAAAACCAGTGGTTTTTCCCTTATTTTTTGAGATTGCCTTAAACTATACGGCATATAGCGTTCGTTATAAAAGCTAAGAGTACACAGATGCAAACATTTCAGATTGTTTCGTTCAAAACTTCTAAAGAACAACGTTCATTCCATCATTCAATTTTTACAAACGACAACATTTCATGCATTGAAAAGTCATTAGAATACAATAGCCGCGATATTTGTTGCGTCGGAAAAATTCAAATATAAAGCGAACAAGTAAATGAATGAAACTTCAAAGAGAAATCAAACATGAAACATAAGCAAACAAACTGCATTAGACATTGATGATCGCCTGTCATCAATTTCAATGAAGCATTTCAGATATCGCTCTTTTAGTTTTGACGAGCTGTTCTCATCAAAAAAACGAAGCTCATTGAGATATGTTTAAGTTAAACATTACTTGAGTAAATTTGCCTTCTTTCCCCCTTAAACGCATTCAAGAGGATTAGAAATAATACAGTTTTATCTTTTTGTTAAGTATACATCAGAAAAGTACTTGAAACTTGGGATTTATTATTAAAAAGCTTTCTTTTTCCGAACGCCTTTCCCCGAATTCTGGCATCAGCATTGCATATGGAAAAGCATTCAAGTCACATCGGCGTTCCTTTTATCCTTTTTTGTTTTTTGGTTTATTTCATTTGCCGCCGTAATTTTGCTTTTATTGCGGCAATAAAATCTGCAATTATATCTTTCTGATGTCAATGGGGACAATTTTATTAGAGTTTTAATTTAATTAGTGGCCAGGTAAAATAAAAGAATCTACAAATTATGTTTCAAAACTATTTGAGCGGTAGCCATTCCAAAAACTCGGGTTTATTGTTTCACTAATAATTACCCATACACTAATTTATTTCTTGGCGGGTCTCTTTGTTACCTAGTGAGGCCAACCGAATTTGCATTTTGTTGCGAATTTGCTTCGCTCAATTGTTAACGCTCTCTATGATTTCTACAACCCAAACAATACTATTAAAGATTATAAACTTTAGTATTAAGTATATATTCTTTTTGCACTTTTTGCATTTCTTTTGATCATCTCGTAACTCTTCGCTGGCCGGTTCGAAGCTTCAGTAGGTATGAGCAGAAACTTAAATAATGTCATTGAAGACACCGCGAGGACCGGAAAAAGGATGTCTTCGGAATATTGTGATCAATTCGAGAAAGCAACTTGCTTTTTGATGCAAATTATTTAATAAACTAATCAATCGCTTAAATTGTTCTGTTCTGCTAGGAACGAGAAAAAAGGTCGAGCCGACTTTGTGGAACAAAGGCAAAGTAATGAATATATTTTACGCTGCAATATAGACAAAATGAAGTTGAGCGATAAAATTTACTCAATTAGTTCGAGTACCGCGCATGCAGCTGAAATGAAAATAGATGAACAGTCATAGAACAATCAGTCCCGCGCGCTTCTCATTCAGTCAAGCTATTGTTGGTCTAAATAGACTATTACAAAAGTGTTAATATTTTAATCATTACGTACAGCGACACAATTCTGAGAGCGCGCAGTGCTGTTCAAGAAACTCGTACAAAGATGAGTCGTAGAACTGAATAGCGAGTTCTTCTTTACATATAAGGCAAACCTTCCTTTGATTTGTCGCCAACAGGTCACTCAAGCGTATAATATACTCACACGCAATCAACGGCGCTAAATAGGATTTGAAGCGCTTTATAAACTTATCTTGAAATCGAATTGTATTCTCTCTGTCTGTCTCTAATCTGTACATAGACACTGGAAGAGTATGTTTATGTGACAAACGACAAAAAAGAAGTGAAATTCTCGGTTAAACTATAATCGATCTTGCGTCTACTGACTGCATCTTTGCGTTGTGTCGATTCTAGATTTGGTTTTTGGAGGTAAGTCAAAATTAAATGTTTCTAAAACAGATTAGTTACTAGTAGGACTACTAGAATGAAAATAGAAAATCTGAAACAAGTTGTTTTTTCGTGTTATTGTTTAGCAATTTAGTTCCTTGTCCTATTGCAACTGAAGCATGACATCGATTTATTGTACGAAATTATTTTGGGGACAAAGCATATGGTGCACTGGCAAGTTAGGTGACAAACAAATGCAATGTCCGGAAATATCAAAGGATAATTTCAGATTTTTATTCTCACTTTACAGTCTTGAACGAATGCAGAAAGATACAAATTAAAGTTTCCATTTAGATGTGAAAAATTATTGTCTTAATACAGATTGCCGGCCAAGACAGAAGAAGCCCTTACAGGACGTTTACTAAGGGTCCTTACTGAAATTATGAATCGTTTAATACAAAATCACATAAGTTGATTTATTTTTTCACTCAAGGCACTAAATATTGCCGGAAATGTAGGTTCCGACTTTTCTATTTCTTTTTCTATGACTTCCCATTTTATAGTTGTTTTGGGTCGCTCACGTAGAACAGTTCTCCACATGTATTCCGTTGTCCTTATTTGAAAAGATGACCAATACACGGTCTTGATTACTGTGAGTAGCACACGGCTTATCACGCTCAAAATAGAAATCGTTTTTCTTTCTTCCTAATTTTGCTAACCCCCAAAACATTCCATTTTTCATTTTTGTCTGTAATCATCTACACACGTCGGAAATTATTTTATAACTTTCGTGAAAAATAAATAGATCATGACAAGATGTGAATAATATCGAGTTAAAAGTATTTACTATTTAGAGAACGGGTGTGACTTGAACGGTTCTTCAGTTCTAGTATTTTCAAGACTCGAAGCAACACGATTAAGTATAAAAAGCCTTTTTCATATCGCGCGTGACAAAAATTTGCAAGTTTCAGAAACGGCGTTGGGAATTATTTGTTCTCATGCAAGGATTCTACAATTGTTCATCTCCACGTGAATTGAAAAAGAATTTAAGTTTCATTAGAATTGGCCACGGGAAACGGATGTGACCTGCTGAAAGGCACTATACATTGTGCTGTTTAGACAAAAGTAAAGCTGTAACGAGAAAAAAAACGCATAATAACAAAATTTGAAATGGACGAAAGTTTTTATTTAATTTAAATAAGTGTAAAACTCGTCAGAAGTTTGGTTTTTGAGTTTCGTGTTTAGGTTTGTATGGTCATGGAGTTTTATTGCTTAATCCCACTCAAGTCAGCATGGTAAAACTTCGTGACACTAAAACGTTGAAACATTGTCATGTTAGATTGTTTTCCTTTATTCTGATATAGTGTTAGTAAATTCTAGTTATGTTCTTATAAACAATAACTTTAACAAGTGCGAGTTGAGATTTAATTAAGTTATAATTTGGTGATTTTTCCGTTAAAGCCATAAAGGTATTTTGAAAATCCTCAATCTAAACTTCATATTTGTTCATGGATGGAAATTTTAGTCGGACGAGTGCCAAAGTTTCCAATGCCAGCACTAAAACCCTGAATTAAGTAAAACGTTGTCTCAAATACTGTTAGTAAATTAATGATATTTCTTTAAAATTACACTTTTTAAAGACGTTTATATCTTAAGCTAGACAAATTAAAACAAAAAGGTGCGAATCGCCCAAGGTTAAAAACTGTTTTATCACAGATGCATCAGTGCTCACAATATCTCAACATACTGT
>JAPEIX020030474.1:0-12132 GCA_026122405.2 Zoanthus sansibaricus
GTTCTTTTTATATTATTTAAGTCTGTTTTTTCTAATAAAGTATAAATATTCAAGTGAGTTGAAATATATTTTCGCTTAAAACTTTAAGTTAAAAACTTTTGCATAGTGGTCATTTCGGGGAAGGAGACTCCATATGTCACAATTCCAACAAGACCTTTAGTGGCTTCTGCCACCTTAAGGCGTATATGCTCGTTATTTTGAAAAGTGACCCCTAACATCTTCAGATACCTTAATTACGTAATAGCACAATTTAGGTGCTTGTATATTTCGTCTGCTATTTTACCACAATGGAGACGGGTTTTCTAGAGTTTAAACAATAGTTTTAATTAGATTTAAATGGTTTTATAAATACTGTGGAGTTCCTTTTTTAGAACGACCTCAGCTTTTGAAAAATCTTTCTCATGTACAACAAGAAATTTTTTTAAAATTGAACCTGAAAGAGAATCAGCAATCTAAATGTAACGATTCAACAGTCTAAATTTAACGATAAAACAATCTAAACTGAATGATTCGACAATCTAAATTTAACGGTTCAACAATCTAAATTTAACGTTTTAACGGTTCAGTAATCTAGATTTAACAATTTAGCAATCTAGATTTAGCTGTTCATCAATCTAAATTTATACGTTCAATAATCTAAATTTAGTTTGGTCGCAAGTATAAATTCTAAAACAAAGTAAGAATGTTGAAAAAAGTTGTTCCGTGTAATCATGCTGCCGTTGCTTCTCATTTATTTTCGTCGTAGCTAGATTCTCTAATGGCACTGTTTTCAGGCGTCAACAGTGTTAAAAATTCTTCTTTCAGGGTGATCCTTCGAGCGCCTTACGTAGCAGACAGTATAATCAGCCGCAGTCAGTACAAGCAGATGATTGGTCGAGCTGGTCGTGCAGGTATCGATACCTCGGGAGAGAGTATATTGGTTCTGAAAGAAACAGACAAGACCAAGGTTTGTATCAACGCTAAATGAAGAATTAACTTAGAATAAAATGACCCACCTGACTGAACCTTTTATCTTTAATTATATAAAATAATTTGGATAGTACGTGCGTTTTGATTCGTCAACAGGCTTGTTTTCATAGCTCTTAATACAATAATTTGGATAGTACGTGTGTTTTGATTGGTCAACAAGTTTGTTTTCACAGTGCTTTATAGAATAATTCGAATAGTACGTGCGTTTTGATTGGTCAACAAGTTTGTTTTCATAGCGCCATGAAATACAACAATGACGTAAGTGATATGATTGCCTTTTCCAAGTTGTGAGAATTTATAGTTTCACGAAAGATTTAAAACTATGCATAGTGCATACACGCTTCGCAAAGTTTGTGACAATTCTTAAGCAGGTGAAAACCCTAGACTGTGTCTAAGTTTTCTATCATCTGCTCTTGAATTCTCCCAAACGTCCACCTCAGTTTTCATCAGGCTATGAAGACACGGAGAGAAAATATTATATTTCTTAAGGCCACTCTCTACCCTCAGACCATTTTTTCGCTACTTTGAGTGATATTTTTGATATCTCCGTCATTGTTTTGAAATGTGAAAAATCCGATAATTACATCACAGACTGAATAAAAAGGAAGCCTCTTGAATATTTAGAGAATTTTTGGATGAGATTTGGGGGAGGAGATAGGTTTTGTAAATGTAGTTTTTTAGAGAAATTTGAGTTTAAGGGAATTTTAGTGAAGTTTGAAAATAAATTTTGGAGTTAATATTTGATAGAAAATCGCCAAACCGTCCCCTAATGAAAGTTGCACTTTCGCATTGTCTGGAGGGACGGTTGGTTGATCATCCCCAAACTCAAATACTTCTTTCAACTCCTTCATTATCCACCAAAATTTAGGATAGAGAGTCCCCTTAAATATAACAATACATTACCGCTAAATTACGTAAACAAAGGAAATGTAGTGTTTTCCGTAAATTCAATACAGTTACTTTTATGCAACGCTCGGTTTACGCGATGGCCAAACTCCCATAAAAACGATGTCATAGCTCACGTTATTTCTGGAAAATCCTCTCTCTGGCTAATGGATTAGCCATTTTGGTCAATGCCTTATGTCAAATGCCTTTTATTTCACTTCCTCAAAATACGACATTCGCTTCAGCTCGCAGTACTTCATTTTCTATTAGAAACAGCTACTTTATTTGGAGTTGATAGTTTATTTAGCGTCAGTGTTAGTTCATTTGGCTTAGTGTTTTATTTAGTAGAAGGCCGGGCTTGATACGTTAGTGCAGGTCTTATCATCATCATCATTATTTTATTTAAGTCAAGATTTTCCCCTTTTGCAAGGGGCTACTGGTTTTCCTTCCATGACTTGGTGCTACTTTTTCACATCAATCGATCATTTGCATCCTCAAAGTTTACACCAACTTTATGACACTCCTTTTCCAACGACAACTTCGGTCTCCCTCTTTCTCTTCTGCCTTCAATCTCAAAATTCCATGCCTGTTTTACACACTTAATACATGACCCAACCATCTCAAATTTCCTTGCCTAGCAATTTAAACGATTGTATCCTTCAGTCCTAATCTTTCCATCAATTCTCTTGTGTTTATTCTGTCAGCCAACCTCACACCACACATCTTTCGAACCATACGTCTTTCCGCCCTTCTCAACACATCTTCTTCAATTGAACTTACCGTCCATGTTTCCTATCCGTATGTCATGAAAGGTCTTACACATGTAAGCTTAGAAACTTGCAACAGCTTGTTTTAAGACTTTGTTTTTTTAATTTAATAGCACGAGAAAGTCAAAAGAAGTTTGTTTACTTTCTGTGTTGTTTCCTCTATTAAGTGTACATTCCATTGAAGTGTCAAATAATACTCCCAAAACCCTCCCAGAAAGGTTATTTTTCCTGATGCTAATGTACTACTATTTAGAACCACTGGTGTAGTTTAAAATATAGAAAGTCGTCTTGCTTGCGGGATTAATCTTGATGCTATCCCAGTCTGACTAATTTCTGTACGGCCGGGCGTCTGGCCTGACTATCCTAAAATACTTTGACTTCATGCGACTGTGGTGCCGTGGTCGATCAGCTACCTTCAAAATATTGGTATTCTTTCGGCTGTTTCTTTAAAGTGTGTCTGGTGTAAAAAAACCTGATGCGCCGCAATGAGTGAAGATATTTATCACAATATAAGTAAGTTATGCCGTGATGTATTTTTTATGCAAAAAACGTTACTTCTTGTTTCGGAATTTAAAAGATCTTAGATGTCGTTTGTTACTTCGACCACATAGCGAATTCTATTCCTATAGCATGCGCAAGTGCACCAGTGAAACTTGCGTTGGAAGATCGGGCAATGGCAGAGTGTTTGCAAAGTAGTCCCCTTTGGACATTAGTTTAGCTTGGTTGGCAGATGAAAACTAACTTTGTATAAATGTTTTATTTTAAACTTCTGTTGTATTGTGGGCATGTTTCAGATAGGTCATCTTTTTGCTGGTCCTTTTGACAACTGCCTGAGTAGTCTCAGGTATGAAGGCGGAAAAGGCTTGAGGGCGCTCATCTTAAATGTTGTAGGTTTAAAGGTGAGTAACAGTAATAAATACATAGATAGGTCTTTCGCTGCACATAAATAGAGGTAAAAATGGCGTTATGTTTAGCAAAGTGAGCATCTAAATTAGATATTTCAAAGCTTTGTTGAATTTTCGCAACAAATTTCGTTGAAACTCTCATAACCCACGTCACTCAAATTACTATATTTATTATACATCATCATGACACCTCTGCTTTCTCAAAATCAGAGTTGATAAGGTTTGTTCAAACTTGATTTGCCCGCTAAAATATTAGTCAGCACAGGGATCCCAGCATGGTTTAACAGGTTCGTGCGGCACAAGGATATTTTTAAAAATTAACCTGAGGTGTTAAAAGTTAAAATCCATTTGCGTAAATTGTACATGTCTATAAAATGCAGAAACAGATCGTACGATTAGAGATGCAGTTGTCTCGATAAAACGTTGAAACAAAACTAGTCTACTTTCTTTAAATGAGAGAAAAAGGCGACTTTCCAAATAGGGTAAGGCCGCCGTTTCTTCAATATGACCTTAGTAATGTAATGTAGTTTCTGATAGCACGCGCCACTTGGTATTTTATTGATTGCAAGGTTTAAATAATAATTGTGAAATGAAACTTCAGGAAAAGATTATCACTTATGTGAAAAGATTATGACTTATAATGTGAAAAGATTATGCCTTATAATGTGAAAAGATTATGACTTATAATGTGAAAAGATTATGACTTATGTGAAAAGATTATCACTTATGTGAAATAATTATCACTCATGTGAAAAGATTATCACTTATAATTTGAAAAGATTATCGCTTATGTGAATTTATTATCACTTATGTGAAATGATTATCACTTATTTGAAAAGATTATCACTTATGTGAAAAAATTATCACTTATATGAAAAGATTTTCACTTATGTGAAAAGATTATCGCTTATGTGAAAAGATCATCACTTATGTGAAAAGATTATCACTTACGTTAAAAGATGATTACTTATACGAAAAGATTATCACTTATGTGAAAAGATTTTCACTTATGTGAACAGATTATCACTTATGCTTTCTCTTTTTAAATGTCAGTTGTGCGTGTCGACTGATGATGTGAAGTCGTTCATTAACTGCACCCTGCTAGCTGTGCAGTGCAAAGAACCGTTCCAGTTAGAAGAACAGATTTCATCTGCTCTGGAATCTTTAGTTGAGCTTGGCCATCTGCGAGTGAAGCAGGTGAAACTAGAAAACGAAGTTGAATACAAGCTGGAAGTTACTGATTTGGGCGTGGCAACATTCAAAGGTACTAACATGATTGTGTCCTTTCCCTAATCTAGTCCTTCCAGTTCTTCATTTATTGGTAGGGTTTTTCCATTAATATGTCGAAGTTATTGTACAGTCAATATACTGAAGGGTTTTGGGACCTTGCACTAGTTCAAAGTTGCTGACGGTGTTAGAGGTGATTAAGCTATAGTAACATGTGTTTCTGTGACGGAGCCAATTTTTTTATTAGGATAACGTCGACGAGAACAACAACGATAACAGATACTGGTGATAGCTTTAACGATGGTTAGGTTTAGCAATCAGGATTGTGATAGCGCTGTAGGTGTTGATAATTATAATAATGATCACATGATGATAACAATATTATGATTTTAAAACTTATTCTAACTTGGAAATAAATGTAGTGTCGTCGGTTTCGAATTGTATTCCAGTCGTGTTCATCTCTAATCATCTTTCAAAAAGTTTAGAAAGTTTTAAATCGTGAAAAATCTCTAACTGTTGTATAGGTTTACTGATGATTGTAAGACAGGTATCAATATTTCTATACTCATGATAACTCTAATACAGACCTTAATGGTAATAGGCATCAAAATGATTTTATTCACTGAATGCTTGGAAGAACTTTAATTTAAAAAAACATCGAGCGTGTCAGAACAGAGAGAATACTGAAATTGGCACCTCTTTGATTTTCTTTCCTGCTTTGAAGGTTGTATAGACACTGACGCTAGTCGCAGTTTGTTTGAAGATATAGCAAGGGCAGTGGCGGCTGTAGGGCTTAATACACCCCACAGTAGCCCTGAAAGTACTCATTCTGCTTCCTCATTTTCCGTTTCTAATGTGGGTGATTTACAAGCCCAAGGAATTCAAACATCTGGAGGTATCTAAAAGTTCACTTTCTTTATGCTGCGGTTACCATACTCGATGTATTGCTTTACATTTTTTTTTTTGCTCCCAAATTATCATTTCTCTTAAAATTGATGATATAGATAAAACTATCGACTGAAATAACCGGTACATTACCACCTAACAACACTAAGATTTACAAAATTTTAAACTTTGAGTTTGAGAACTAGTATTTGAAGAAAACACAGGTGTATTCGTTTGAACGTTGTTAAAACATGGCGATTTGTGCTATTACATGCGCTGAGTTTTCTCCGCTGATAATTACAGCTGCTTTGTAAATTATTTAGAAATAATCGGCTGTTGTGTTAAAACTTACTAATTATTGACCGTTCTGCTGTCACGTATATTTCGACACCTTCTGGTTTTGTTTAAGTATATGTGTTGGTATTAACAATTATCCTGTTATTTATGTAAACTCGTCCCCGTTTGGTTAGAGTTTGTGTTAAATCTGGCGGTTTTTATGTCAGTTATGTCGACTTCATTTTTTGTCTCACAAACTTTCTTGCCGTTTATTCAGTATAACCTTTTGGGGTTGTTGAAAGCCGCTTTGTTAAATAATACCAATATTTTCATTACAGTTGCCCTCAACATGACAACTACATACTTATCTAGACACGAGTTTTTTTAGTACTGTTAGACATTAATAGTTCTTTAGTCATTTGAATGCTCCTTTTTTCCTTCAACGAAGCGTTGGCATTAACTACTCTCCAGTCTTCTGTAGATACGTTCCTTTGCTCACATTAAACAAGAAATCACTATAAAAGCGTGAGGTCCGCCCACATTTGACACCTTTCAAAATTCATATAATTTAACCGAAATGGTTGCTAAGCCTCTCTCTGAGCGATAACAATAAAGAAATCCATTGGACTATACTAAAATAGATCTACTTTTATATAAGTAATTCATTAAATGCTTTGGTAATGTTTTCTTCAGTCTGAAACATGCAGAAATGAACAAACGTTTTTAATTCTAAAGTCTTGGTTTGGAAATTTTGCATCATTATGTTACAGTCCACTAATATTGTTTTTAGCCTTCCTGTCTACTCTGCTTTTTACTTTGCAAGATATTTAGGCTCTCTTTAATTTGCGTTTGAAAGTTCGAGATTTCAAGCAGATTCCGAAAAAATGGGTTTTAATATTCTAAAAACGATTTAAATAAAGGAGAGAGTTAAGGATGAATGTGACGTTCAGAGGTTAGTTGAGTGACAACTGAAAGTAACCATCGCCTGCCACAGGCAGCCCTTCTATAGCGCAGTTTCGCGTTTAAGAGTTCTGTTGATACTGACAACTAGCCAGTCACTTGCTTTCAAGGTTTGAATTGACGTGCCGTTAGGTTAATTATCGAAGAAAATTCCTTCCATCACATTCTTTTTCGAAACCCTACGCTTATTAGATTTCCAGTTTTTCCATAAAACTATAATATCTCGAATCCTAAAACAGCAAACAACTAAAAAATTCCCTATAAAAATTAAAGAGAATTTTCCCACTTAAGAGTTCAAACATTTTTTTTAGTATATTTTCTTGAATTCTGAATCATATCAACGAATGACTAATGCTATGATTGCGTTTGGCAAATTGAGTAGAATTCGTGGTTAACCCTTTCAGCCCTAGGCAGTTTATCAGGATCTCAATTCTCCTTTCATATCTCATACAAAATAACAGATTTAGTATTGAGAATTTAGGATTTCATTGGGTACAATATTTTGTGCAAGATGAAAAATGAAATTCTCCCAAGCTGCTTATGTTAAAGGTATGAGATTTAGTTGGGGGAATTTAGCATGTGTCACTTGACGTGTTTAGGGCTTAAAGGGTTAATATATAGAAAGAAGCGAGACTAATCTAAATATCAGACTGAATAACCAGAGGAGCCATATATAAATAGCAATAAACAGCTGTGAACTAAGCGAATACTTCTTACAAAATATTTTAAAAATGACTTAACTATTACCGCAATTGAGCAGTTTAGGATACAAACTCTAATGACCAAAAAAAGAACTCCTACGCGCACGGGAGGCATTCTAGCAAAAAAAAAAAACATTGAAAGTATACAGCGCGATTGGCTACAGTAGACAGTGGTGGCAATAAAAAACTTTGCAAGGGAGTAAAACTCGCGAGTTCCCAGTTTTAATTTAAAATCGAAATCTTGTTGCTGTAAAATATTAATTACTGTACATTTCGCTTCTTTCTACTGCGGCAACCGTGTTAAAAGTTGGATGAAACACTTGTAAGCATGAAAAGTTAAACGAATCTGAACATGCCAGTTTTATTAATTTTTATTGAAGAAACAAGCATAACAAAAAAAACCAACGCCAGTCGCAACAGCAACACTTTCGAAACTTTCTCAAAATATATGTAATTTTATTTAAATTTTTTCCCTTACGTTCTTTGTTTTGTTAGGGGCCGATTTAATTCTTCTGTGTTTTATTACTTATTTCTTTGTCGCTTTAAATGCTGTCATATCGCTTACGATGTTGATTATGGATTTAGAACATTGGTTGAAAAGGGCTGTGATAACGCTCACAAGAGTAAATTTCGCGAAGAAGAGGAGCAAAATACCCGATTTCGGAGTTACCCAGTACGTGTTTTGAGAAAAAGACGAATGCATTAAAAATTATAGATAAATGTCGCGAAGATAAAAGTGAGCTGAAACTGAGTTAATATTTAACTCAGACACAATAGTCAACACAAATCCTATGATCTTTTTACTGGGCTACCTGTTGTGAACCCAGTCATAAAATCGGTTTGTTTTTCCGTTTTCGTAGTCCAGATAAAATGTGTATCCCACAGCTCCTTGCGGCGACAGCTCGAAACGCAGAAGTTCATTTAGGTAGTCCAGTGAACGCTTCTAGAGCATCTTGTTATAATTGTCGCGATCTGACGGCTGTAAATGCCTATGAACCGCCTTGACCGCCAGCGTCAACCACAGTTACGAGACCAATAAGTAGAAACGACGTTTCTTCATTAAACGGTAGCTTCGGAACTTGCGGTGAAAACTACAACGATCCAAATGAAGGTTACAACTAAAGATAGGTTGAACTATAACAATGAGATATGAAAAACCAAATCTCAACCGACAAACAACGTAACTACTTACATTTGGTTGTCCTGAACTGTTCAAAAGGATTAAGCAATATGTCGGTCAAAGAAAACAAAAATAACTTTCAAACGTAACTATTAACAGACTCAGACTTGACTTTTTCTTAACTTTCTCTTAACTTTCTCTTAACAAACTTCTCAACTTTCTCTTGACTTTCTCTTAACGGACTCAGTACTTCACTATACTAATTGACTTTTTATATACACGTAACCTGGCCAGGCCTGGTCACATTTACTATCGGCACCAGTCTTGCGCTGTCCACCACTGGTCGCCCAGGTAGGAGCAACACTCTTCGCCCAAGGATGACCGTATTCATCCTTGATAATATGTACAAATGCTTTTACGGTAGCTGTATCTTCTATTCTCAGTCTTGGGTGCTGTCCGATTGTTCCACGAGAACCAACAGAACCAGTTCTTTATGGGTCGAAGGTAGATTTTCCTTTCTCCGTTCTTAACCACTGCTATTCTAACCTTTCTCACTCTCTCATCGGAACTCTTAAATGCTTCAATAACTTGACCAAGTGGTCAGTTGTTCTGATGTTCCTCCACATCTCGGACGAGGACAACATCTCCCTTTCGAAGATCCCTCATCGTTTCGTTCCACTTTCGTCTTGGTTGCAGGCTTTGGAGGTACTCTCGTCTCCACCTTGACCAGAAGTTGTTTGCCAGATACTGGACGCGCCTCCAGCCGCGTCGTGCATAGATATCGGTAGGTACAAAGTCACCTGGTGGGGGAATAGCGGGACGGGGCTTCATAGTGAGGAGCATGGCGGGTGACAAAGGTTGCGGATCATCAATGTCAGTTGGTATCGCTGTTAGAGGCCTTGCATTTATTATCGCAGCCACCTCCGCCATCAGTGTAACTAGTAGTTCATGCGTAAGCTGGCTGGTCCCGAGTTCTGCGAACATGGTATCCAGAACTCTCCGGATTGTGTTTACTTGCCGCTTCCACACGCCTCCAAAATTAGAGACGTGTGGAGGGTTAAACTCCCATGTACAACCTTGCTCAGTTAGGTATGTCGCTATTTGTTCCTTGTTCATCTCCTGTAGCGCGTCATCCAGCTCCGTTTTTGCGCCTACAAAGTTTGTACCGCGATCACACCTGAGGAGCGAGGCATGCCCCCATAAGGCAAAAAACCTTCGAAGAGCACATATGAAGGCACTCGCGTCCATTGACTCTAAGACTTCAATATGGATGGCCCTACTGCTGAGGCAAGTCAGAACTAGTCCCCAGCGCTTGGAGTTTGTTGTGTTTCCTCTGGTTTTTCTATTGGTCACTGTCTAAGGGCCAAAAACGTCGAACCCGACAGAAGTAAATGGGGCGCTAACTTGAGTTCGGTCGGCTGGCAGATCGGCCATATGCTGCTCCATGGGGCGTCCTCGCAACTTCCTGCAAACTACACAGTCCCTCAGTACCTTCGCGATAAGGCTGTGGGCTCCAACAATCCAAAAGCCTGCCTGACGTACTGCACCCCCGGTGAGCTGTCTTCCTTGGTGGTGAACCTGTCGGTGGTAATGGTTGATGATTAAACACGAAATTTGATGATTTTTTGGTAAAAGCGCAGGGTGTTTTTCTACGTTCTCCATATACACTTGTCTCAGTCGTCCTCCAACGCGTAGTATATTGTTCTTGTCTATGAAAGGATCTAGGCCATACAGCTGCGATTGCTTTAAGCCCGCTTTCCTCTTGCGCTGCTTTGACCTCTCGTCATCTTCTTTATCTTTTGCCTCTGTGCTCGTAATGACTCTAATTTCCGCAGTGAAACTATCTTGTTAAACCGCATGCACGATAATCATCAGGGCTTGTTGTAGGATCTCCACCAAGGGTATGGGAAGCTCCCGTGCTCTTGGGCTGAACTGGACAGTGTAGCATGCGGCTTTTTTTTCTTTTCTCCTCGCCGTAATTTAAACTCCCTGGCATTAAGGATAAGTGCGGCAATCGCTCGTTGCAGTGATGCTAGAGTAGAAAATCTTTTGAACCGTGCAAAACCTAGGCTTTTCTGTTTGTTGATCTTTGTGGCTCGGACAATATAGCTTCTGGTTTGCGCACTTCGGGGTCTTCTGTGCTAAGAGTGATGAACTGAGCTACTTGTATCTCTGGCACATTTGATGTACTTAGCAGGAATTCCGGCCCTCTTAACCACTTGGACTGTAGTTCACTCGCTCGCAGGCCTCGCGTTGCCAGGTCAGCGGGGTTCAAGTTGGTTTCAACGTACCTCCATTGATGAGGTTGGGACGCGTTACGAATTTGTTGCACTCTGTTGGCAACATATATGTGGAACCGCCTTGACTCGTTGAGAATGTAGCCCAAGACAACCTTTGAGTCGGTGTAATATATCACTCTAAAAATAGGTATATCAATCTCGTCTAGGACTCTTCGCACCGCACGAGTAGACAGGAGCGCACCGCAAAGCTCCAGGCGAGGAATACTTGTTGTGCTGACTCGGGCGACCTTCGATTGGCCGTATACTAACGATAATGCAACTTCGTCGCAAGCGTTAATTAGGAGGAGATAAACGCAAGTTCCTATGGCGTCCTGGCTTGCGTCAGAAAATGAGTGAAGTTCCGCACGCTTTACTTCCCCGAATTCCTTTGGCTTATAACACCTTGGGATAGTGACTTTCTCAAGATCTTTAAGCCAGTTCTTCCACTTGCTCTAGCGTACCACAAATGATCCTGGGAGAGGATCGTCCCACCGAAGGGGTGCATTGGCGTTTGTGTGCTTTCCCATAACTACCAAGTGTTGGAGGATTTTGCGCCCTTCAAGTATCGTTGGGGCTGCAAAGCCAAGTGGGCTATACACTGAGTGCACAACAGGCAGTATGCTTCTTCTAGTGAAAGGCTTTTCTGGAAGGTGGACCTCGTAAGTAAACTCATATAGTGGTCTTGCTGCAAAGTCCACTGCACACCTAGGGACCTCTGGGTCGGTAAGACATCATTGCGGAGATTTAGATCTCTAATATCTTTGGCACGGTCCCCGGCAGGAAACGCCTCTACTACCTCTGGTTCGTTAGAAACAACCTTGTGCAGCCTGAGGTTTCTCGTGGCGAGGGCGGCTTGGGCTTGTGTGACGTCGTCGACATAAAAACTTCGCTTCACAAATCGTTTAACTTTTTCTCCGCATTCCTGTCCGCCGTGACTTACTGTCTTTCTAAGGCCGAAGGTAGCGATTGCAGGACTGGTACCGTTGCCAAATAGATGGACATTCATTCTGTGCTCTTTGATTTCTTTGGTGAGGTCGCAGTCTTCAAACCACAAAAACCTTAGAAAAGTTCTGTGTTCTGAACTGCAACATCCGAAATTGAAGGCGAGAAACATCGAGAAACCTAAGATCCTTAGGATTGCATGCGAAATTCGTTGGC
>JAPEIX020030547.1:0-12132 GCA_026122405.2 Zoanthus sansibaricus
ATATCCGGGCTAGCGAACTCCGGGTTCGTCAAGGGCCGTACTGGAACAGGCATGGGCCGGTTCCATCCCGCGTCCGGACGGCGTCGAATGCGCGCGCGGCGCGGTCGATGATGCCGGGCGTGTCACGCGGCAGCAGCAGGCCGCGTTCCACCAGATTCTGCGCGACCGCTCTGGTCTGCGTAAGAAAGGCGTCCCGGCTCCGATACCGGACGGCCAGAGATGTCCGCGGGTCATCGGACGCCAGTCCGGCTTCCGGCGTCGCCGCAAACGGGATGAAGGCGCCTTGCCACCGCCCCAACCGTTCCCATTCCCCTGTCGCGCCCGGCAGCAGGTTCCAGCCGAGATAGGTGCCGACCGGTACGGCGACCGCCGGCAGCCGGATGCCGCCGCGATCCGTGCCGACGTCGTCGGGCAACGGCACCAGGGTCCCATAGGGCTCCCCCGGTCGCGGCGGCTGCAGATCCGCGATCCCTTCAGCCGCGAAGCGCGTGCCGTGATCGAGGCGCCTGGGCCTCAGATTGCCGGTCGGCAGAGGCACCGCCGACAGCGCCGGAAAGGCCGCCCGGTACTCCGAAATCGGGCCGAGGCTGCCATCCAGCAGGGTCGGATACACGCTGTCCGGCGGCGGCGGCCCGATCGCCACCCAGCGTTCGAGCCGGGCCAGCAGCGCCCGCAATGCCGGCCGAAAGTCGAGCGGATTGCCGCACAGTGCAAACGCGCCGCGCGCCCCCGATCCGGCGGGATTGTGCCGGGCCCCGGCAATGAAATAGATGCGCGTCCGCTCGTCCGGCGGAACGTCCCGCTCTCCCTCCACGTCGGTGTGTACGAGCGATGCCGAGCGCGTCCAGTACTCGGTCGACGTCACCGTGTGAAAGACCAGCGGGGCCGCGTCCATGGCCCCCGCGCGGTCCAGCAGGCCTGCGCTTTGGCCGGTCAGCGGGTCGGTCTGCGGCGTGTTGGTGAAGGGAAAGACATCGGCCGGATAGCCCAGATCCTCCCAGTGGCTCTGATGCCGCGTGGTCTGGGCGAACCGGTGGTTGAACGAGCCCTTGCCGCCGCCGGCCACATGGACGAACGCGGCGTCGAAGGCCGGCCGGCCGGCCTCGTCCACGTGGAAGCCCTGCCACAGCATGTGCTGGATCACCCGACCGGACTGTGACGCGCCGAAGATGATGACCCGCTCCGGGTCCGGCCGGGCCTGTGTTGCGGTGCCGATCGACAGCGGGTTGCGGCGGCCGAAACGATCGGACGGCTCGAAGCGGAAGAACGCCAGCGCATCGCGGATCGCCGCGAGGCCCAGCCCGGCCGGGCGCGCGTCCTCTGCGATGTAGACAAGCTCGTAGAGGCGGCCGGCCTGGAACAGGTCGTCCAGTTCGACGGCAATCGGCGCCCGGCCCGCCAGCGCCGAGGGCGAGGTCGCGAACCTCCAGCGGTCGCGCGGAATCTCGCGGCGCTCGCCGTCCGGGCTGTCGCGGACCGTCAGCCGATCGGCCGGGTCGCTCCAGTTCCGTGGTGGATAACCGCGCGAGTCGCCCCAGGCGACCGGCATGACCCGGCGGGTCTCAAGCGGCGCCATCTCGGCCGCCACCGGGCCGGTGACGGGCACGCCACGATCGGCCAGGATGGGCAGTTCGATCTGCAGGCGATCGCGCCCCGGAAGCACGTCCCAGTTCCACCCGCTCCACAGCACCGTGAACCCTTGCTCCATGAGAAATCCGTTGCCGGCATGATCGAGGTCCACCGGCCGATTGCTCCAGAGCCCGTCGTTGAAGAGCGACAACGCGACGAGGTTGCCGCGATTGTTCACGTCATAGAGAAGCGTGTGATTGCCGCGCGCGAGATCGACCGGCTTGAGCAGCAGGAAGTCCGACGAGAACACGACCTGGCCATCGCCGTTTGGCGGCGCCAGGTCCAGATCGACAATCTGCTCGTTTCGCTCGTTCAGCGGATCGACGGCGTAGTGCAATCTCCCGAACACGCGCTCATATGGGCCAACCTCGCCGAAGGATACACCGCCGGCAAGGGCTTCACGTTCGAGCATCTCAATCCGGACGACCTCAGCCCCTGCATGCGGCACCACACCGGCGCAGATAGCAGCACAAGCAATAGCGGCGCTCAGAAGGTGAAGTGCGGATCTGGCCATTTGGTCAACGCCGTCGGCGCGCGAGGCACAACCCAACTGTACGGCCTGCCGGGCGGACGTCATGATACATGACAACGGTCACTTCGACAGCCGGCAGGACATCAGGTTCCCTGGCTCACGCGCAAGCACCCGCGTCGGATCGGCCAGCGTCTTGCTAGGGTCTCTTCCCGGCGGGCCGCTATCAGCAGGAACCTGGCGGCCCCGGACACGGAGTCAGCGGGCATAACCGATTTCCGGCGTTTTCTGATCATCAGCTTGCCGGACGGTTCGTTTCCGGCATTCTGGCCGCCGCTCGGTGGACGCAATGCCATCCGGAAGAATATCCGGATCTCGCCGGCATCATCGAGATCTACGACAACCCGATCGCCATGCCCGGCTGCCCATGGCATGCGGCCGTTTTCGAGCGACTCTTCCAGGCACTGGTGACGCCGCAGGCAACGGTGCGTCATCCGCAATGCTGTCTCCGCGGCGCGTCTACTTGCCGGTTCGAGATCGGAGTCGTGCGCCAAAAAGAGTGAGCAGGGATACTCGGCCGAGGCGCTGGTTCAGTTGTCTGTAACGGTCGCGGCCTCGCCAACACAGGTCGACGCCTCCGCACTGCAGATCCCGACATCACGGTTGCTAGAGGAAGGAGCAGCAGCTCCAGCTGTTCGCCGACCGCACCTCCTGCCACCGCTGGTGGCCGAACCAGTTCCGCCTGGTCGCCGCCCGGCTCAAACCCGGATAGCCGCGCCCCGTCCTGCGATCGTCAGACCGCGCCGCCGCCATCGCTCCGGCCAACCCGGACGCGCGCCCGAAAGCCGGACAGACCACGTCGCCGACTGCCCCAGCGCAAGCCGACAGCAACCGCCACGGCCGATGACGACCAACCGCCACCGCCAACCGCCTCAAATCCGCAACTCAGCCCGCCTCATTCGACCTTCATGAAATCTCCGGTCTAGTTGCCGGCCCCCGCAACCATCTCCAGCCAAGAAAATCCAATCCAATCAAAGACCAACCAAGCCCGGTCCCTTGTAAAGCTACGCTGCTTGAGAGGCGTCTCATGCAGTCGGAAGTACGCCGGTCTTCGCAACTGCGGCAGCGAGCCCGTGCTGGACACCATGTCGAGTGCTATGTGAGGTCGAGGAGCAGAGGTTGCTGGGGATCGTCGGAGTAGACGACGCAACTCGAACCGTCCGCCATCGGGACCAGGAATGCCCAATCGCCGCCACGGCCGAACCGGCGGATCACAGTCTCTTCGCCCGCCTCGCTACCGCGATCCTGTTCTCCACATCTCTCCATCAACTCCGCTTGGAGGTCCTGGTCGTTCCCGCAATGCGGCGACGGCGGCGCATTGATTGGCCGTCCGCGCCCTGCCTGTGGAGTGCAGGCCGCAGCGACCAAGATAAGGACAACCGGCCAACGCCAAATGGAACCGTTGATCTCGCTGTCCCGGCCCTTCGGCCGATCGGCGGACGACATGGCCGGCATCGGGGATCGCCTTTGGCAGGATCGGCCGGAGGATGTGCGTCATCGTAAGGATGGCGTCGGCTGCCCTGGAAAGGCAGACGCGCCGGCAAGCCGGCAAACGCTATCCATGATGCCCGTCAGCCGGTGGGGCACGGTCGCGCGGCTCCGAGTTTCGCGCCACTCTCAGGCTGAGATTTTGCCGATTTTGACACATGTCTTGTCGGTCACCAACATTCTCGCTGCGGCTACACGGCGACAGCTAGCCTGTGTGGTTTTCGGTGGTTGCGCGCCCCCCGCAACCAAATACATCAACGGCTTGGCCCAAACCGGCTGGGCCGTTTCTGTTTGTGTGGAAGCAGACGGCGTGGCCGGGCATAGATCAATTCAGCGCAGGCCGAAGTTCTGTTGCCGGCCGCAGCTCCCGCTTCGCGGCGCGGCGAATTGTCGCCGGCATGACCGCCGGCGCGGTCAAGGGGTGACGGACGGGCTAGCGCATGTTCTCAAGGTCACGGTCTATCTGGAAGATATTTCAAAATGGGGTCTGGCGAACGTGATTTGCGAGGAGCCCTTCGGCGAGCACCGTCCCGCGCGCGCTGTGATCCCAACATCTCCGCTACACCATGGCTTCTCGACCGAGATCGACGCGATGGCCGCCAACGCTATGTAGCCGCGGCAAGCTTCCAAGCTGTGGGGTCTCTTAATGCCTTAGAGATCGGGTGAGATCACGCGGCAGATGTGCACGAGCCGCTTGCCGATTGGGCCCTCGAGGTCTCCGATAGACATGGCAAAGGAGGGGCCTGCGCAGTTGATCGTCATCACTGTGGGCGGATCATGGAGGACGACTGGAGCGGCAACCGCCCGGATGTCGGGTTGCCAGTCGCCGTCGGTCAACACGAATCCTCGCTCCCGCACCTGGGCTATGCCATCCTCGATACGCGCCTGAAGCGCCGGCCAGTCTGCCCCATGCGTCTTTGCAAGTTGGCGGAAGAGGAACTCTCGCTCCTGATCGGACACCGCCGACAGGTAGGCTCGCCCTGCCGCAGAGGTTGCAATGTAAAGGCGTGAGCCCACCTCGCGGCGTAGGGTCGCAAGCGATCGTGCGGCGCACGCCTCTATATAGATCATGCCCAGCCGGTCGCGTCCGGCAAGGGCCACCGCGGCTTCGGCGAAGTCGGCAAGCTCCTGCATGTGCGGCCGCGCGATTTCTCGGATCTTGAGTCCGTTGAGGAAGTTGAAACCGAGAGCGAGTACCGCGGGCGTGAGCCTATATTTACCCTGCCGGTCGATGTATTCGAGATATCCCAGTTGCGTGAGTGTATAGGTCAGACGCGTCACGGTCGCCTTTGGCAACCCCGTAACTCGCGACAGTTCTCCGTTGCCAAGTGGTCCCTGCCCTCGATTGAAGGCGCGGAGGATTTCGAAACCCCGTGCAATTGCCGTTACGAAGTTCCGGTCCGCTCAAAGATCCTCCAAGATCGCGCCTGGTCCCCCTGCTTCGAGCCGAGCTAGATGTTCGTTCATCAGACTTCCCTTAAGTAAGTTGGCCCCACGCCAACGGTTGCTCTGGAAGCCAGTATAAACCGCTGTGCGGAACTTACGCTATGTTTTTCGGTACCATTAACCGATATTGGCTGTACGGCCTGGATCACCAAAGATCACATCTTGCAGATTTGCACATGCCCCAACTCGCCGATCCCCAAGCCATCGCCGCATCCATGCGCCCTGTCCTGGCTCCCAATTCGGTGGCCATCATTGGTGCATCGCAGGATCCGACACGTATCGGAGGGCGCAGCCTTGCCGCCTATTTGAAGGGCCCCTTTCGCGGCCGGGTCTTTCCGGTCAACCCCCGCTGGGAAACGGTGCAGGGCATCGACGCCTATGGATCGCTCGCGGAAGTGCGTGACGAGATTGAGTTTGCACTCATCGCACTACCCGCGCCAATGGTTCTCGAAGCTGTCGAACTGTGTGCCGAGAAAGGGGTGAAGGCGGTGGTGATCTTCACCGCAGGATTCTCTGAGGCATCCGCGGAGGGCGAGGCCGTTCAGCACGAAATCACTGCAATTGCATCATCCGCCAAGATGCGCGTCTGCGGACCCAATTGCCTCGGGTTGTTCAATGCCGAAACTGGCCACGTTCCAACATTCTCGTCTTTCCTCGATGCCGCTCCGCCGCGGTCCGGGCCGATCGGCCTCGTTACGCAGTCCGGCGCTTCCGGGACGCACCTCCTGAATCTGGCGCGCGACCGCGGAATGGGTGTGAAGATCTGGGGGGCCACAGGTAACGAATGCGATGTCGATGTCGCGGACTTCATCATCGCACTGGCTCTGGATCCGGATATACAGGTCATCGGCTGCTACCTTGAAGGCGTACGCGACGGCGACAAATTCATCCGCGCGCTGGACACTGCGCGTCGCGCCGAAAAGCCCTTGATCGTCATCAAGGCAGGCAGGAGCGCTCTCGGCGCGGCCACGGCCAACTCACACACCGGATCCCTCGCTGTCTCCGATCGGGTTTTCTCGGACCTCTTGCGCCAATTTGGAGCGGTGGGGGTTGATAGCATGGCCGAGATGATCAGCGCTCTGTATGCCTGTCGACTAGGGGTCTACCCGTCGGAAACGACAGCCCGGATCGTCACCGTGTCTGGAGGCGCCGGTGTGCTTATGGCGGACGCGGCCGATCGTGCCGGCATGGACCTGCCGGCGCTGCCCGATGCGCTGAGCGCCAGAATCAAACAGGAAATCGACTATGCCGGCACCCGGAATCCCGTCGACATCACTGCCCAGGTGATGAACCAGCCGGAGAAGATCGGGAGGATCCTGGAAATTGTTGTTTCCGACGGGTTCCGAGGCCCCATCGTCGGATACTTCATGAACTGGGCCCGGGAAGCTTCCCTGCGCGGACCGCTAGAGGAGGCGCTTTGCGGCTTCGCTGAAGACCGCCGTGGCCAGCTTCTTGTTCTGAGCTTGATCGCGCCGCAAGAGATTCGAGCAATCTATGAGCAGACCGGATATCTGGTCTTCGAGGATCCGAGCGAGGCGATCGCCATGGTCGGCTTGCTGGCGCGGCTGGCCACGACCTTTTCCGATCCCTGGCCCCCATTGGGCGCCGGGAATCCCACTGGTGTTCGTGAAAGTGCGGACTTGCCGCCCGGTCCTGCAAATGAGTTCATCACCAAGCGAGCACTGGCGGCCGCCGGAATTCCGGTGCCCGACGAGGTGCATTGCTCAAATGCCGATGACGTCGTCCGCGCAGCCGGCACTCTAGGCAACCCCGTTGCGCTCAAAATCTCGTCGCCGGACCTGCAGCACAAGGCGGATGTGGGCGGTGTTGCGCTGGACCTCGTGACGCCCGATGACGTCTGCCGCGCCGCGCTCAGAATGCGTGAGACCGTGGCCGAACGTGCGCCGGAGGCCCGCATAGACGGGTTCCTGGTCAGCGAGATGGTCAACGGGGGGGTCGAGACAATCCTTGGAGCGAAGCGGGATGCGACCTTCGGGGTGGTCGGCCTGTTCGGGCTTGGCGGGCTATTCACGGAAGTCTTCGAGGATGTCCGCATATTCCGGCCGCCTGTCGACCTGGGTCAAGCGCGGCAGATAGTCCGTTCGATCAAGGCCTTTCCGCTTCTGGACGGCGCCCGCGGCCGCTCCCACAGTGATATCGAAGCCCTTGCCGAGACAATTGTCCGCTTCTCCGAATTTGTATCGGTCAATGCGGATCGTATCGAAAGCCTCGAGATCAACCCGCTTGTCGTAAGAGAGGCTTCCCGTGGTGTCGTCGCCCTGGACGCCCTCTACGAACCGCGCAAGGACACATTCCAATGAACAATGCGTTTGCTCCCGATCTCCTTAGAGATCGCTGCATCCTGATCACAGGTGGCGGCACCGGACTTGGTAAGGCCATGGGCGATGCGTTCATGGCACTGGGTGCCGATCTCATCATCTGCGGTCGTCGGCGCGAAGTGCTGGAGGCAACGGCCGACGAATTCGCCGATCGGCACGGTCGGCCCGTCCGGACGTTTCCCGTCGACGTGCGGGATGCCGAAGGCGTCGCGGGACTGATGGATTTCGCGTTCGCTGATCGGCCACCCGACACCCTGATCAACAACGCGGCAGCAAACTTCATCGCCCGCACCGAAACACTCTCGCCCCGCGCAGTGGATGCGGTACTGAACATCACTTTGCACGGTGCGGTTTATTGCACCCTCGAGATCGGCAAGCGGTGGATCGCGGCCGGGCGGCCCGGTGTCGTCGGGAGTATTGTCACGTCGTATGCATGGCACGGTTCGCCCTACGTTGTACCTTCAGCTATCGCGAAAAGCGGTCTGCTAGCCATGACGCGTAGTCTTGCGGTTGAATGGGGCGGGCATGGCATCCGCACGTTTGCAATCGCTCCTGGGGCGTTTCCCACGGAAGGAGCGTGGGAAAGACTGGTCCCGCGCCGCGATCTCGCCGAGCTGCATGAGCGCAACAGTACGTTCGGCCGACCTGGCGAACCGGATGAGTTGGCGCGGCTTGCGGTCTATCTGGTCTCCGATCTGGCTTCCTACATCCAGGGCGAGTGCGTAACCATCGACGGTGGCCGGTGGCTCAAAGACGCCGGAACTTTCGGCTTTCTCGATGCGCTGACCCCGGAGGATTGGGAGGCAATGCGATCACCGCAGCGCAGTAGCAGCTCACCTTGAATCTCCCCTAATGTGGCCGATGGTGCGCCAGACGGAAGGAGCAGGGAGAAGATGCGTAGCTACACCGTGACCGGGTTTGGCAGGCCGCGAGAGCCTCGGGCGTTTGGTCAGCAACATAGCGGGCGGCCTTGAGGTCGTTCCAGCATTCCTCAGGTTCGAACAGGTCACAGATGTTCCCAACGGCGCGCCGGAGCTCGTCACCGGAGCGCGTCATAGGTGCGCGCCCTGGCCTTTCTGCGATGGGCCTTGAGCTTGGCGAAGGCCATTTCGATCGGATTGAGGCCGTGGGAGTATTTCGGCAGGAACAGGGGCCGGGCCCCGCGCTCTTTGACCATCTGGGCGGCGCGCGGCTTTGACGCCGGCGCGTTCTTTCGCCGCTGCCGGCAGGGTTTTTAGCTGACCCCCGCCTTGCGCAGCAGCTTGGAAAGGTCCGGCGGATCGACGGTCACACCGTGCCCACCGGCAAGCCAGGCCGCCGGCTCCGGCATCGTGATGTCGGGGGCGTCGCCCTGACCTTCTCGATGATCGCGTCGCGATAGGGGGCGAGCTTGCCCGGCCCCTTCGGGCGGCCCTGCCGGGCCGGCTCAACGGAACCGGTCGCCTCATAATGCGCCTGAAGCCGAGCCGCCGTGGACGGCGCTACCTCAAACTGGGCCGCCACCGCCCGGCGCGACTTGCCAGCCGCCATACCCCGAACCATCCGAAGCCGCAAATCGCTGGAAATAGGGTTCCCCGTGGCGCACCTCCTGCGGCCAAGGGAATCACGCCTCGACTGATTCGGGATTCCCCCGATTCGCGAATCACGCATAAAACACTTTCTTCAACTCCGCGGTACTGCTGTGGGTACGAAAATGGCTCCTTCCTTCGCTAAAATTTTGCTGGGTCATTTCGAATCTAACGCACTTTTAAACTCCCTTTTCAAGCCACACACGTGGTGGCGATATATCGATGACATTTTTATGATATGGACTTAAGGTCTTGAAAATCTTAATACCTTGGTTACTTATCTCACCAATTTACATCCCACTATTAAATCTACCGGTAACCACTCTTTAACTAACGTACCTTTCCTCGATATCATGGTTTCCATAAAATTTGGTCTTATCGAATCTGATCTTTACGCTAAACCCACCGATAAACACCAAAATCTGTTTAGCTCTTCTTGCAGCTCTTCATTCACAAGTATATATTTTAAAATTTGTTTAAGTAAAACTATAATTACTCCTGTGCTCTGACTGGAGGAGATTCACATATTATGCCGGCTGTAATCACTTCGCGCAAGGTAACTGCGGCAAGCGAAGCGAGTAGCCTCCTATTTGGAATACAGAGTAATCTTCGGATGTCACTAGCAACGAACATGCGATACATACGATCAGCAGTTCAAGTCCATACCGTGTCGAGAGTCAATTCAAGGATGTCACTAGTATTTCGGTACACACGATACATACGATCAGCGGTTCAAGTCCATACCGTATCGAGAGTCGATTCAAGGATGTCACTAGTATTTCGGTACACACGATACATGCGATCAGCGGTTCAAGTCCATACCGTATCGAGAGTCGATTCAAGGATGTCACTAGCATTTTGGTACACACGATACATGCGATCAGCGGCTCAAGTCCATACCGTATCGAGAGTCGATTCAAGGATGTCACTAGCATTTTGGTACACACGATACATACGATCAGCGGCTCAAGTCCATACCGTATCGAGAGTCGATTCAAGGATGTCACTAGCATTTTCGTACACACGATACATGCGATCAGCGGTTCCAGTAAAGTATGATAAAATGTAATACGCTAGAGTGTTTTTCACAGGTTAATAACTGAACCACTCTAACACCAGTTCACTTAGTACTATTTTCCTTTACAGTAACAGTACAAATACATTAAATACCGAAAATAGAACAGTATTGTCACTTTTTAATAGAGGTTTTCAAAACACAGAACTATATCTTTTATAAATCTCATAATTTAGTTCCGAGTTTGTTTTTAAGGGGACTGTCTACCCTAAATTTTGATGGATAGTGAAGGAGTTGAAAGAAGTACTTGACTTTAGAAGAATTTTGGGGATGACCGCCAAACCGTCCCTCCAGACCATGCGAAAGTGCAACTTTCATTAGGGGACGGTTTGGCGGTTTTCTATCAAATATTAACTTAAAAATTAATTTTTAAACCTCACTAAAATTCCCCCAAACTCAAATTTCTCTTTAAAAAAATACATTTACAAAACCTATCTCCTCCCTCAAATCTCATCCAAAAAATCTCTAAATATTCAAGAGGCTTCCTTTTTATTCAATCTGTGATGTGATCATCGGATTTTTCACATTTCAAAATAACGACGGAGACATCAAGTATATCAATAAAAGTAGCGAAAAAAATGGTCTGAGGGTAGAGAGTGGCCTTCGTAATTTTTTATGATTAAAACTTCGTAATTTCAGCTTCGAATTTTACCTTTACAAAACCTATCACCTCAAATCTCATCAAAAAAATCTCAAAATATACGAGAGGCTTCCTTTTTATTTAATCTGTGATGTGATTATCGGATTTTTCACATTTCAAAATAATGACGGAGATATCAAAAATATCACAAAGTAGTGAAAAAATGGTCTGAGGGTAGAGATTGGCCTTCATAATTTTGTGTGATTAAAACTTCGTAATTTCAGCTTGGACTTGTTTTTAAGATGTTGTCTTATAAAAGGGATTGGTTCATCGTTTTTTATACTCTACAAACATCCTTGATAATAGATTCTGTTAAAGTCCCCGTATCACTTATTTTTATCATTTAGATGAAAAGTGAAACCCTTTGGTAGCAATAAATTTTAAAAATTAAACAGTTTTTCTAGCCTCATGTTACTTTTTTTAGTTTTGAGACGTCCAAATAAGACAGTGTTGGGACAGCTTTTGATTTTTACCGAGTATTAATTCCATTATGAAGTCCTAATGTGAAGGTACTTCTGCAGCTTCCGGTTGAATATTAACTGTCAACACAAATATTGTTCTTTTACTGTTTAAAACACTGCGAAAAACAAAGAAATTCAGTTTTAAGTATTTTGTCACGTTTTTTTCTTGTAAAACTCTAATGACAACGAAAGACGTTTTACTGTTGCTGCGTCACAGGTACCAGTCCCTTGCCGCTCGGTCAAGATTTAAATTCCAAACGTCTTTTGATTAAAAGGCATTCTTAAGTGCGGAATATTTTTTTCGGTTATTCGAATGCTGAGCTCATTGATGACAAGAATTTTCATTTTAGAGATAAAAAAAAATTGCGATATAGGGATTTTGATGGGTGCTTCTTCGTTATCGTTTGGATCCTGACTTGAAACCAACAGTGAAACCATTTGCAAAACAAAAGCTAATATATCACGACCTTTAAACAGATAAATGAATAAATAAATGAATGAATGAATAGATAAATAAATAAATCGTTTTTTTTTTTAACTTTTAACATTTTTTTTAAACTCTTATACCGTTTTTGATATTTTTATTAGAAATGTTTACAGTTATTTCGATTTAGATTTGCCATCATCAAACGCCAGCACAAGGAATAAGATTCAACTATTTCAAGGCATGAAACAAATTAGTTGTTTGGGGTAATCCATGGTGTTACACTCGAAAATATTGCATATGCTAGAGAAGACTATGCTAAGATACAATTTTATTCATAAATTCATACGATGGTAAAAAACTTAAAATGATTCGACCTCCAGTTTACGAGGTTTATCTCAAAATAGTTATTCGATTTTGAAAAGAATCCTCTTGTAAATTTTAAAGGTATAGTATTTTTTAGCCTGCGTAGCGGCCCAGTTGCGCTGGGGAATGGGAGGACGAGAGGGAATGGGAAGGGAGAGGGAGGGCCT
>JAPEIX020030633.1:0-12125 GCA_026122405.2 Zoanthus sansibaricus
ACGGGAAAACAAAGTAATGACGTCAGCGATATCTTCACTAGTGAGGATATGGAAAATATGTCACTCATATCCCGGATGTAGTTTCATAGGAAATCTACGAGTGGCGTCTTCTACAGAAAAACACTCAAATCTGTGTTATAATAGCATGTATGTGCTATGCTTGATTAAATATACCATAAATGGCTGGCCTTATTAAGCCTATCAGCATGGTATAGTTAACCATTACTCAATTTAAATATATTTTAGTATTGACTGCTTAGTCACAAAAACTTGATGTGTGAAATCACTAATTTGCTTGTAATGTTCAGAAAGAACAAAATGAAAAATGCCTCCATGCCGAAATTTAGGATTTTTTGATCAGTGAGATATTACCACCGTTATATGCTCTGATTACCCCAGACAAATTCTTTTTAGATTGGCTTGTTTCCTAAGGTTTAGAATCAAGCCATTTTCAGAAGGATTTGTATGGAGTCGTTAGAGCATAACTGTGGTAATACCTCGCCGATAATTTGCACCACCAAGTTGATTCTTAGCAAGGATACATTTTTAGTCTTGGTCTCTCGGATGATCTCAACAAATCCATAAGTTCACAAATATTAATTTTTGTGACATCACATTTTACCTCACCATTTAATAGAGTAGGTATGTTCTTTAATTAACATAAACTCAGTACGAAACAATTACTTAATTAAATTTTTTGTTTCAACAGCACACTGGACATCTTGGTTCGTCAAAACTTGAAGAAACAGATGTAAGTTTTTATTAAAATCTTTCAATCGTTCTTCTATAACAAAGATTTTATCGGCTTGAATTTCCAAACCTTTTTCAAAGGTTTTCAAGTCCTTTAATTTAAATTTTTATGAGTTTTAGATGAGATTTAGCTACATAGATCTATTTTTAGTGCCGTACTGTCCCTGACAACCTAAAATCTTATGATGTACTTTTTCGCCTCAAAGAACATTCAGCCAATCAAAATCACTTCCGACGGTGCTTTTCATGTCAAGAGCGAAAAAATAAATCATCATAGGCGGACAAACTATTAAATATATGGAACAAAGATTACGCTATTGATTTTCATACCATCAATTATTTAAGCTGCAAAAGGCAAAATCCATGTACGCCTTGCTTCCCGTGAGCAAAGTAACGCCAAATGTTCCAGACATGTTCGGATTAAGTTTGTAGCTTGATTTTCTAAACTTTGAGTATGATTGGCCGGCAGAAAATAGTTTTCTCACGCATCTGCAACACCAACAACGTTTCTCCGTGAAGCTCTTGAAGTTACCAGATACCACAAGTATATATCACAGAATTAATCCATGGGTGTCAAGAAAAACAATGATTTATAAGTGTCAAATTTGTTGCTGCCCGCAAGTTATACTGTTTGAAATTGCATGGCATGGCAAAGTGCAGACAGTGTACGTCATTGATAGAATTTACCACAGAAGTATTGGAATTTGGTATCGTTTCACTTGCCCAAAACTATAGAAAACACTTCAGTTCACAGTATAAATCTGACAAAACCATTAGGCGAGTAATGCAACTTCCTGTTGCAGTGCTTAGAATGAAAGACAAATAGTTTGTTGTGGAGTATTGTGAGCAAATTAACTATGATAAATTCGTCAAGTTTGTTAATATGTTGGTCCCAGAAGAAAAACTGAATGACGGACTCTCTAAAAAAGTTTAAAAGTATTATGCGGTTTGGCTTCAAGTGAGAAGGACGGAAAACTGATTAGAGTAGCTGCAACAGCTCATATGTCAGCAACAAAAGCGAAAAGCCAGCTTGGGATTTCAGATTTAATCAAGGAAAGAGCAACAGTAAGAGAAGCTGTGGAGCAATACTTGGAAATAAGGACTGCAGTGGACCAGCTGTTACATGCTACTGAAATGAGTGCAATGGGAGAACTGGGTTTTCCATACAAATATAGTGATTCAGAAACACACACAGACAGCTCAGAAGGTGAGAGTGATGGTAGTGCCGATGCAGTTGTGTATACCCTTCCTCAGACGGTGAACGACAATCTCACGGTGCACCATCTTGTGAACAACTTTCAGTTCGCCTGAGGGAAAGCAAGTTGAACTGGTTTACGTTTACCACAGAGCTAAGAGCTGATTTTTGCAATTTGTCCAATAACTCCATAGATTAAGTAATCCTAAACTTCGTCGAGTTTTTGTCCTTAACTGGTATGAAGTCGACAGAGGAAAAACATGAAACGGAACTGTCACGCCTAGGATTTTTAGCACTTGAGAGGTACAGATTGATGGAAAGAGGTAATAATGATGATGAATTCGTGACTGACTCTGAGTCTAATGAACCGGAGGATTGGGTTAAGTTAAGGGAACTTTGTTTGAACTCTGACGAAGTAAAAAAGAAAATAAAGAAACAACGTGAAATTTTTCAGCGACAGAAGAAGCGACGAATAGCCAAACTTGTGGTGAGAGAAAAGCTGTTAAAGAGAAAGACACCATCGAAAGTAAGTAAAACAATCAAGAAGTATCCAGATATTGGGAAAGTGATTGAGAACTTTGCTAGAGAAAGACAAATTGAAGCAAATTCATTGCGGAGAATAGGGTTGCTTACTTTCAGTGGAAACACAAAACGGGGTCCAAGGATGACTTATGGAAGGATCGAAGAACATTTTGAACATACATACAAGACATCGTTTGGATATGGAACAGTAGTTCAGCTTTGTAGTGTTCACAACAAGAGAAAGCTTTCATGTAAGAAATACTGGGGTGCTACACAGATTACCTCGAGAAGAGCAAGGAAAGGATTCAATGTAAAACTCAACGTTGATGCAAAATGAATCTTGATCATATTCAACTCAAGGTAGTCATCAATCGCGATGATGCAGCAGGCTTCCGACTGGACACAACCTTCACACACAAGCAACACACCATCATTCAAGAGAAATCAAAACCAGAATTGACAACACGCACAGATTTTATGAACTGTTCTGCAAACAACCTCATATCTATTTATGGCTACAGAAAACAAATTGGAAACCTATGTGGGTGTCATGAAACCACAGAAGATAATCCCAAAAAATCCAGAACAACATCGAGCTGATCTAGAGAAATCGGTTGTCCCTGAAGTCCGACAAGCCATGTAGGGTAAAACGATTGAGTGTATCAGAGTCGACGGATCTGTTGATGAAGGACCATCTCATTTGGAAGTTCAATTCAACTGGGTAGAAAGACATACACGTAAGAGAACTCTTACACATGGTTTCCACAAGATATAGTGGTGGTAGTTATTTAAATGAAGTGGAACCGCAGAACAGCTGTTTGGCCCTTGGTCATTCAAACCTCTTTATACCTTCTACGATCCACGGCTCCAATTTGGATACAAATGGCAATTTGGATCATGATATGCTAAAGAAAAATCTTGACTCTGTAGTATACGTATAATTATATCAATACAGTGTCTGGTTCGCCATGTTTTGGAATTAAAATCCATCAGGTAAAGGGAGCAACTGGTGAAGACAGTCAAAACTATCTGGAGGGTAATCGTGAAGAACAGCTCACCTCAACCGACTGTCGGCCAACAGATAACCAACAGGTTACCGACAGTTTACCAACAGGTTACCGACAGTCTGCTAGATAAAAAAGGGATATACTGACCAGATAATTAAATCACGAGGAGTGGAAATCATAACCATAAAACATAACACTATATAACGATCGCTCCGAAAGGAGCGGTTTATTATAAATAAACTTACCTCATTCCGCTCGATCTAATGCTCGTAAGAGAAAACAAAAAAACAGCTCCTTTAAGAGCCACTAAATTTGAAAAAGTTAATAACCATAACTATTCATTACAAGGAATGCTAGTAAAAAAGTTGAGGTCATCCTAAGAATGGGTTCTACAGTTTTCTAACACTTTTGAATGTATTAAGATATTTATTTTTGCTATAAAAAAGAATATAGAAAGTCCGTCTTATTTGTGGTAAAAAGCAGACAAAATCTATACGCATCTGAGTTCTTGCGTTTTCTGACCAAAATAGGTTTACAAATGAATTACCTTGTTAATGTGTGAATTTGGAAAAATAATAGTTCCAACATATGATGAGTATGTGAAACCTATTATATTTTTCGTACAAAAAGGACCTACATTTATCATGGACTACAATTGGTCAATTTTCATGAGCCAATTGCCAATTGCTTTAGATTAAAAAGCAGTATCAGATTCCCTGCACACCCATGGCCTGGTCGCTCATTTCAAATGTCATGGCAATCAAAAATCGAGTGCTTTGAAAATGGCGTATTTTGAACGGTTTTGAAAGGATTTTCAGGCATGGGAATACTGCTTATATTTGTCCAATATTCATATTTTGTTATGTTGGTGTTTTTTCATATGAATTTCATGGAATTACGTGGAAATAAGCAAATTACTCGATCGTATGCGATTTTAGCCTTATTTCACGAAATCACGCCATCATGAAATGTCAGAAGCCCTGATTCAAGTACAGTAACAATTTGAATTTGCCATTTCTAAGTTTTCCAAAGGATGACTGAAGTGCTTTAAAATATGTATGCCCCATGCAAACTTCTGTCGGACAGCCGTAAGAACTGATCAGTTATACCGACAGTCTACCGACACATTACCAACAGTTGGCTGACATGTTACCGTCTGTTGGCCGTCAGATGCTTACCACTTTGGAAAAAATTGTTGGCCGACTGTTGGCCATCTGTTGGCCATCTGTCGATAGTCGGCCAACTGTCTGTTGAGGTGAGCTGTTCTTTACGATTACCTCTGATAGAGCAGGCTCACAAAGCTGCTGTTAATACTGCAGGTAATGCCCAGTTTTTGACAAAGATGTTGGAAGTGGAAGCTTGACTGGCTGTTCTCTTATCTTTATGTGTTCCAGGAATTAGAGTTGCTCTTTTTTGGGGTAATCTGGTCACTATGAGGTGCTGAGGTTTATTATTTCATTCACTTTCTTGCACAACTTCATTTTTAACACAACTTGACAGTTATTTCATACAGGGAAGTAGTTTTACACTACGTTGAAAATAAACTCACTATATCAATCAATCAATCTATCAAGTCAGACTGGCACAAATTACAATAATTACTGTTAATTAGTTTTTACTGTACTTACAGCTAGCCAGATGGAGTGACAGTAAAACATAACAGATCTTAAAAGAGATTCATTGCTTGATTTTCCAACTCACTCTGTACATAAATAATTTTTACTATTGGATGTGCCATATGCTAGTCTTATTGATATACAGTATGTAACACACATTCCAAACCCAGGGGTTTCAACTGTAAAGGATGAAAGTCTTAACAGTCGCTGCCTCACAGCAGAGTACTAAGGTTTAAGTTTGGTGGTAGCCACCACAAACTACCCAGCATAATGTCACCATACCATTGTTGTTGTAGTTGTTGCGATATATTTGGTAGTTTCAGCATCCTATGAAGGTAGCTGATAACTACATATGTTATACCCAGGCAGGTGAAGTGACCAGTGAGCTTAAGTTCTTGCTGCAAGTACCTCTCAATACTTGTTTTTCTGGTCTGAGTCATGCTTGTTCTCAGTCAGTGCATTCACTTGATGTGTAGATGCCAGGCTCCATTTCAGAAATGTCAACTTCAACCAGTCAGTGATATTGTTCAACTTCTTAAAGCTTACTAACTTAATTTTTCCTTTTTTTGTTTTTGTTTTTTTGTCTTCTAACAAAAACAACAACTAAACGTTTACCATTAAAGATCTTCATCTCATACCTGTTGCCCTTTTAGATATTTTCTGGGATGAAGTTATCCAGTAAATTATCTAAAGTGTTTTTGAAATTTCCACAAAATGTGATATGACCGTATGTGCAATTTTCTGGCACTACTCAAGGACTACTACTAAAAGTCGCGTGGTAGCGTAGCCAATCAGGAAGTGGGATTGGCAATAGTGCACTAGTAGAGTAACAGTTGATAGTATTGTGAACAAAGTTTCATGTGTCTTCTGCACTCTTGCCCTGGCAGTTAGTGTTTTTTCAAGCCTCTCAGTGAACTTGCTGTCTTTGTCTGGGCAGGCTGTCTTGCTGGTGCTGATGCAAGGTTGATCTTTTTGCTTGGAGTGGAAGTGCTTTTTTGGTTTCAACTTTACTCTGGAGACAATTAGTGAATGTTATGTATATTATGCTGTTATGCACTGTTTTTAGAGATTCTATGTCAGTTACTTCACCAATAAAAGTGAGTTTTCGTTGCTTAACAGATGCCAAATGATGCAGTTCTTTTACGGTTTTTAAAAGCAAGAGATTTCAATCTGGAGAAAGTAAGTTTTCAAAATTCTTCTCGATTGTAGTGTAATTGTCAGTTTATTCAAGTTCAAGTTTATTTGTGTTCATGTATATGGTTAATATGTCGATCCATTGAAAGGGAACCGCGACTGCCCAACCATATTAATCTCAAATAAGAGTTTTATTTGTTGTGTGTCTACATCAACAGCTCAAATTTGATAATCTGTATACGTATATAGTCCACGCAAAGCATATTTAGTTTTGAGCATTGAATTTCCTGTGGACTGCCATCTTGAAGTGTGACTTGGTTGTGTTGCAGTGCCAGACTCTTATCTTGATAGAAACAATATTTTTCTATTTATTTATATACTTACCATTACAGCCTACCCTTCTTTCATGAAGATTAATGGCTAGTAAAGTAATGAACAAGTGGCAATCTGACACTGCAACACAAACACGTCACATTTCATAATGGCGGCTCACATGAAAATCAGTGATCAAAACAAATTGCTTGGCTTGAACTAAATATAGAGAATTATCAAATTTGAGTTGCTGATATAAACTCTCATTTGAGATTAATGTTGTTGAACAGCCGAGGTTTCGTTTAATATACCACAACATAAATTGAAATAAGTGCATGTAAATAAGATGGAAGCACCAGCCTTCCATTGCATGGTTAGTACAATGTACTATTAAACAATTACAGTATCATAATTAATCCTAAACATTTGCTTTTAGTCTTTTGAGATGCTGTGTCAGTCACTTGCGTGGAGAAGGCATCATAACATTGATCAAATTCTAAAGATCTGGAATCCACCTGAACCTATATTAGACTATTACTGTGGAGGCTGGCATCACTTTGACAAAGGTATATTTATTGTTACTCATGCTCTAGCTGTCATGCTTACAGATGTTTTTCAAAACTATCATATTTTGTAAAATAATTTTACTTCATTATTATTGTTTTTTTATTATTATGAACTATGTGTGTATATAGATAATAATTATTACATCATCGGTGACTTGAACATATGAAGTTTATCTTCGAGTGGAAAAAATATGTCTTGAATGAGCGCAATTTCTTTTTTATTACGTAGATATGAGTGTTTCAAAAATAAAAAAAAATAGACGAAAAAGACGGAAAAAAGAAATAAATGACGTCAGTGTCCTTATCTTCACGAGTGAGAATATGGTAAATCTGTTACTCTTATCCCGGATGTAGTTTTATATGAAATCTTCAAATGGCATATTTTACAGCAAAACACTTATATCTGTGCAATAAGATGCAATAAGTATTTCTGTATTGCTTATATAATGTCAACATTTACAGTTATGATATGTTCAAAATATGTATAAGTATTACTGATACGTTTAAAATTGTTAATGAATAAATTAACTAAAAAGCCAAATTTTATTGTTCGCTGGAGTCACTTTTTTGTTTGAAAATGTCCTTCTCTAAAACTGTTAAAAAGTAATGCCATTTTCAGTGACTTCCTCTGCATTATCAGCTAATGGTGTGGATATTGCCAGTCAGAGTGTGAAAAAAATGGGTGTTGGTTGCTTTGGTAATTACAAATAAACAATAGTATTGACAGTAATCAGATGAATGTTGGCTTTTAGAGGGTCGTCCAGTCTACATTCTTAGACTGGGCTGTATGGATGTGAAAGGTCTACTGAAAGCTGTTGGTGAAGATGGATTTCTCAAGCACGTATGTACCAAATACTATATTTTAAAATGCATGTCTTCATTCTTTAATTTTTTGAAGCCGAAATGAACTTGATCTAATTATGTTATATTCTCTTGTATTGTTATGGATTATGTTTTTTAAAACGTAATTCTATGGAGTAATAAACGTTTTTCATTGCAGGTTTTGTGTATTAATGAAGAAGGTTTGAGAAGGACGGAAGAATTGACGAAAACAACCGGTAAACCTATCAGGTATTTGCTTTACTTTTTTATTTTATTCGCTCTACATTATCATAAAAACAAAATTCTAACTCGTTCTTTTTTCAGTTAAAAATCAGAAACTAATTCACTCGCTAGCCTCGCAATGAAAGAGAAATTTTAATACTGCACAAGGCGAGATCGAGTGTAGTGTTGACAATTAGAAGTTCATTGTGTGGCCGGTAAGTGCGCCCATTTCTAAAAAAAACACTCGCTGGAACAGTCTCTAACCTCCGTAATTGTTAATGTGAGTTCACTGCATTGTACATACACGTGATTCATGCACGACTTTAAGAACTTGAAGCAAAAATTTTTAAAAAGATTTCTATTTTGAACACATAAAAAAGCTGTATGGAGAAAACTTAAAACTTTATAAATTTGATAAAAACTGATAAATATAGATTTTACACCTAAAACTTATGCTTCATTTCAACACGGGTTGTGACCGTACCAGTGGAATGTGGGCAATGAACGAAACTTACAATTTAAACTTTTTAAAACACATTTTTAAAAAGAGATCTTTAGCATTTCTCTGAATTGAGAATTTATAACTGTCTGACATCACTTTTCAGTAAGTCAACTTTATAATCTTAATTCAGTGTTTGGCTTCTAGTTGCTGCCTGTGGTTTATATTCTAAAATAGCTTCCCCTTAAAAAATACAATAATAGTCTTGAAGTCTCACCTAGACACTGTTTTAAAAGACCCCAAGGACAATAACAATTATAATGTAATCACTCTTTTTTGTGTCTAACAGTTCATGGACATGCATTTGTGATCTAGAAGGACTCAGCATGAGACATTTGTGGAGACCAGGTAAGAATTTTGCTTTGCAATCGTAGATATACAGTTCTGCAATACATTATTCTAACTCCAAATTATTGTGATGATTGGCAGGTGTGAAAGCATTGCTGAAAGTAATCGATGTTGTTGAAGGAAACTACCCTGAGACGATGGGTCGACTTTTGATTGTTCGTGCACCGCGAATATTTGGTGTTCTTTGGACTTTAGTTAGCCCGTTTATTGACGAAAATACTAGAAACAAGTTCCTTATATATGGAGGTAACGACTATCAAGGCCCTGGAGGCCTTGCCGATTACATTACAACTGAGTACATTCCAGATTTTCTTGGTGGACCAAGTGATTGTGAAATAAAGGAGGGGAGAATGGTACCGAAAAGCTTGTACCGCTCAATTGAGTTTTCAAGTGATGAAGATCACGCAATCGGTAGTGATATATACCAAACTGCGCATGTCAGTAAAGGGACCCCTCTTGAGGTCAGTACAGTACACGTGAAATTGTTTGTAGCAATATTTTTATTTTTTATTTTTTGTAAAATCATTTTTCCTTGCGTTTTGGGAGTATTAGTTTCTACTGCACATTGTTTTTAATCTAAGTTTCACAGTCGTTCGTGTGTTTGTTTTGTACGATGACATGTTTCCACTCTTAAAAATTAGAAAGTAAAGTGCCTTCATATTATCATTTCCAAAACTTTAAAAAGGGACCTAAGTGAAATTGACTCCAGCAAAGGACTCAAGTCCAAAACGTCAGTCTAAAACTTCTCTTGTTCCCTACGGTGTGAAATTTATCCTTTTTTAAAACTGTTTCTGTAGAAAAACCAACGCAGCATTCCATTTATGATATTTTGTTCATACGTCTGCTGCTTGTATTTATGTCTCTCGTCTTTGTTGCATCAACTTTAAAGAGACACTTACTAGTTAAAGCGACAACGAATAGTTATTCTGATACTAAAATTTTTCACTGCAGCTTGTAAACTTATAAAAATAAAAAGGACAAAGTATAATTGTTTTTGTCAGTCAAGCTTGAAAATGCATCATAAATGATGTCTTTTTTAGGTTTTTGTTACTATAAAAATACATTTTTATTCGGGCTTTCGAAGAAATTCGGCTTGGTTGATATTTTTTGCGTTCAGTCACAAAATACTGTTTCGCTACAGCGCATGCGTAATGTGAGGGTGCATGCATACAGTAACCCTTAGGAACACATGATTAATTAGTATTGACTAACTTCAAGATGTCGTGGCTTAGCGTGTAAGCAAGAACTTACAAAACCCACGAAATACCGATCGTGATGCCGCTCAGTGTTTCGGAACAGGTCGGTCCTAATAGTATGTTAAAAATAAAGTTTACAAAATCTAAAAATTACAGCTTGATGATTATACTAAGTAAAAGTTTTATGGGTTTAAAATTTAAAAATATTCATTACTGCTGCCGTAGGAAATTCCTTAGATTGTTGTAACAGAATACATAATTTTTTTAATTATGAGGTTCGAATTTCCAAATTGGAAAAGAGTGATTTCAGAAAATGAGGAAAATGATGTTTGAATCGACTTTTATCCGTAAAATATGTTAAAAGTTTCATACATTTATTCATTACAATACAAAACAGAGTGTTTTCCGAATTTTGGACTTAAAAACCTTAAAAGGAAGATTTTAGAAAATAAGTTCTTTATATTTTGCTGGTAAAACTATGTTCGAATGAGGTTTGTATAGTAAGAAATATTGCATGTGTGTACTCTAGTTTGCAAGTTTACTGAAAATGGCACGCTGAGTCTAAAGACATCGGAGACCATAGTAAGATAGTTTGCTCCAAATTTTTTAAGCTTATGCATTGCCTCGGTTTCCTTTGGTTTAATTTTCAAATGACAAATCCATTAAATTGCTGACATACTTTGCATTCCTGTGCTTTCATGAAACTTATCCGAGCTGTTTAAGCTTGCGTTTTGAATAGCATTTTCCAACCTTTGAAACGGCGAAAAATGTACATATGGATTTGACAACTCACAAAATTTCCGATGCGCTACAGAAAAACAAAGCCTTCCGAGTTTACACAGGGAGGCTTGGGTTCAATTGATGGCCGGACCAATTCCCAGGGTCTTAAAGTAATTGAGGAGAAGATGCTGCCTTTGCTCTAGCATCTGCAAATCATTAGACTTTTCGCATCTTCTCAAGTAAGGACGTTAAACCGTATGCCCTTGGAGACATATCTGTCTATGTGTTTGTGTCCGCAAGTAGTATGGCTTTGGCCAGCTCCATAAACTTGGCACCTAAATAAAGCCATCGTTCCTATCATCAAAAATTGCTTTCTTTAAGCACGGGCAAATCTTAAAAGCCGATTATTTTCCCACAAAGAAGCTGATTATAACCAATAACCTAAGGCTCAATGGATTCTTTCTCATTTAGCACTGAAGTATTTTTCTCAAAATTTTTGCTGTTCCTAATAATGTGGCTTTTTGTGCACTATAGGTTTCAGTTTTTATTCCGATCTTTTCCATCCAGTTCTCAAAATTGAAAGTTTTGAGAAAAACCTACAATGATATCTAGACACAGCAGCCACTTTTTTTAAAGTCAAAGGATTTCATCTCTAAGTTTATCGTAAACTTCAATCTTATAAATTATACTTCGTTCGCAAAGATGCGGTTATCACCTGGGCAGGCAACGTCAATAATCATTGCAGTTTTCTGCTGTTTATCAATCAAAACTAGATCTGTTTTGCGGTTTTTATGACTTTGGATCAGGAATTCCCGTAATAGTTTTGTACTTTCATTTTCAGAGAGAGTCTCAAGTTGATGTTCGTACCGCTTTTCATGGTGTTCTAACTGAAACGTATTTCCTACATAATTCCCAGTAAATCGTTTTAGCTACATTGTCATGCCGTCGCTTATACTCTTTTTGAGCGAAAGTTTTGCATTCACTGATAATGTGGTAAATTGTCTGTGGTTTAGACCCGCATAGTCTACATAATACGGACTCTGAGATCTTATCAATTTTGAATTTAGTGTAATTGGTTCTTAAGGCCAGCTCTTATGCAGAGCAAATGAGGGCTTCAGTTGTCACTTTCGGATCAGATGTATCCAAATCTGCTAAGATTGTGGAGTTGCGCACACAAGCTGGAAATGCGCTTATTTCGCTGTTTTACACCTATTTA
>JAPEIX020030684.1:0-12123 GCA_026122405.2 Zoanthus sansibaricus
ACACTAAATTCCTGAGCCACAATAATCGGTCAGCGGATTTTTTGCTCGTTGCCTTGGTGTTGTCATGCATATTAATGGTATGCAAATTAGGGCGCCCCGTCGTTTTTTAAAGCTGGCTAGAACACTGGTATATAATTATGAAAATAAACTACTCACTTCCAGTAACTAATCCTTAAGTAGATATTAATACAAAGTTTCGAAAACGCACTCGCACGTTTCCTAACAATTGTTGCTTTTCTACATTACTGGAGTTTTCTAACGTTTCTATCAATTTATAATACATAATTTCGTCATCATTAGTGAGTACTCAATCAAAATATAGCCATCCATTCGTAAAGGACATACCGCTTTGTTTTGATGTTTGAAGTTTCTTGACATTGGAGATCCTGGAAAGGGCATCATTCAGAAGATACAAAAGCGTGTCCAAAATGGCACCTAAAAAATCCTGGCAGATAAAGTTTGTAAACTATCAATATTAAAAAAAAAAAACACCAGCTTGTATGAACTTATATGCAATATATAGCTGCGATACGCTCACAAACAAAAATACAATAAATTATTTAAATTGCAACAAAATTTGGCTGACTAAAACAACAGCAACGCTCATGTCTAATGACATTAACTGTAAAGAGAAAGACAATAAATGAATAAATTTTAATAACGTGGCTCGACGTTTCAGCGTTTCCAACGCTATTATCACTGAGAATGAAGTTATAAAAAGATACCAAATTCAATACTAGAAACTTAGGAAGAACAATATAAATTATAAAATCATAAATAATTACACATTTTACTGAAAACTTTGTTAAAATAAAAAGGAAATGCATTCTACAATACCTGAAAACTTTTCTTGCCGCATTCACTCAGTATCGAGACTTGAGTTTCAGGTTTCCGCCACAGAAAATTTAACATCTTCACAACCTGGAGTCTGTTTGGTGAATTTAAAAAACATTTTACTCATCTTAAACAATATTAATTCAAAATTTTACTTTTCCTTACCTTCAGTCCAAATTACCAGCTCGAGCTTGATTATTTTCTTAATATAGTTCAATCGCAGCAGCTATTATTCATTATTTTGAAATTTGAATTTCTCGCGCGTCGCCATCTTGTATTGTGTCGTGCATTGGTTCTAGTGCCACTCCCACTCGCTCGTTGCTGTCGAAGCCGTCACGAGTGGAGACTGGCATTGCAACCACAACACGGTATTTTAAATAATGGCGGCAGGAGGGAAGTAGAATTTTGAGAAATAAAAATTGTTTTAGATGAGCTACTTACGCAGAATAGTCAAATGGGAACTGTTGATACAAAACCCAGGTAGAAAAAGGCAATATTTTAGATTATTATTGTTGGATAGTGAAGGTCCCTATTATTAGGTAATGTAACGGGTTAGTCAATACCCAGCAAACACTCCCTTGGGTGAGGGTGAAGGTCATGGGTAGGGTTAGGTTTTATTTGAGTAGCTGTTAATGAGCACCCCAGGCAACGAAATTTGATAAATAAAAATTGTTTTAGATGAACTACTTACGCAGAATAGTCAAATGGGACCTGTTGATACAAAACCCAGGTAGAAAAAGGCAATATTTTAGATTAATATCGTTGGACAGTGGATGCTCCCTTTCTAAAAAAAATATTGTATCGGGGCAGTCACTATCCAGCTAACACTCCCTTGGGTGAGGGTGAAGGTCATGGCAAGGGTTAGGTTTTCATTTGAGTAGTTTCCTAGAAAGAAAGAGAGATGAGAAAACTTTTAAAAGTATTTTACCAACCCATGATTGATTGAATATAGTTAAAATTTCGTGGTATACCTGACTTAAATAAATTTGTTTTTCTTTTTTTTTTAAATGTGATGCAGCAATTTAAGATTCGAAATAAACTATTCTCAATTACCCTTTCAAGGACACGGTAACAAAATAATAATTTTGAAAGTTAAATAAATTCTCAATAGCTTGGAATGTGCAGAGTGAGATTTAGTCGAACGATCAGGTGCAATTGTTAACTGTTCTGGTATAAAGTCATGGCGTTACCTTGAACTGAACTTGTCAAATTCTTCTTTGTCTACATCGAGTCCTTCGACCACATCAACACAGATGTACGTCTCCATGAGTGCTCGACCCAAGGCCTTTTGAACCACTGGACACATATATACGCATGCGCTCATTTCTCCTTCAACACCACTGGATGTCAACAAAAACGATACAAGCTCAATTTTGTTCTAAGCTAAAATGCATTGCATTCATGAGAGCATTGAGTAAGCTAATTAATGCATACACTTAATAGTTTAACAGTAATAAAAGAACAGATGTAAAACTTGTTAGAAATCCTAAAATAATTTGACTAGTAATGTGTTTTGATTTTACATCAACAAGAGTGTTTTCATGGCGCTATGAAGTACGAAAATGACGTGGGTAATTTGGTTGGCTATCACCAAGTTGTGAGAATTACAGTTTCATAAAAGAAATAAAATTCTTCGTTTATTGTCTTTCTTTTGGTTAAGTTCAAAAATAATTTTATAACAGAAACAAACCACATTCACTTTGTCTTCATAGCCTGATGGAAACCGAGGCAAAAGTTTGGGAGCATTCCAGAGCAGATCCGGCTTGAAAATCCGAGACGCAATCGAGGGTTTTCAACTTTAGACTTTGATATTATAAAGTCATTTGAAAATAATGATAACGTCAATAGATAGGCTTACCTTCCCCAGTTCGAAGATCCAAGATAGTTGCTGAAACGATAAAGGTGTTGCAGATGAGATACGAGAAACCATGTAAAGCAGTTAGATATTTTAAATTAGTAAAGTGTAAGCGTGTTTATCATATAAACAACAATTTTCAATTTTAGTATTAATCAAATATAGTTAAAAACTACAAGTAATCATAGATTAGTGAAGTGTGTTCTATTATTATTAACAGTTGGAAATGCCCTAACAACACTAAAAATACCGAAAAACAAAAACTTTATTTACGCGAATTGTAGAATAATTTTCATGATTTCAAAGGTCATTTCTTCCAGTAAAAAGAATTACAATAAGCTTTAAAACTGTCCTTCTTAAACAAAGTAAATCTACTCGCCACGGTGTGTGCTCGACATCGGTATGTGACGTGACAAAAGGAAATAAATTATTCAAGAATGCAAACTTACGACAAAAGTTAGTACTACAAAAGATCACCATTAATTACCACGTCGCGTTCTGCTAACGTCGAACGCAAAGAGCAAAGGAGAGAAGTGGAGGGGGTAGGGTGGGTGGGTGTTGGTGAGGGAAGAAGGGGTTGTAAATGGATGCACTGGTCTAATTAAGTAAACGAGAATCATCCTAGATATTCAGAGAACAGCAATCAAGAGGTTCGAGTTCTTTTAATATCTCTCGCGATGTTTGTTCCGGAATCCTAAAATCCTCAAGTATTTTGTTCTCGTATTTCACGTCGAGCAATATTGGTTGAAATAATTTTAGTTATGGCACACTTGATTTCAGACCCATAACACTCGGTCCGCTTAGTTTATTAGCACTAGAACTTTAAATTAGGCTTACTACACATAATACACACCATTGTGAATTCTTGGTTCTTTCAATGCTTTCTGCGAAGGTCAACATCATCTGGACCACACGAGTTGCAGCGACGGGTCCTCTAACGAGATCCTTTCTTTGCAATAATGTCATGCAGCACATCAACCCTTGGCAATACTATAACAGAAACACTATTATATACTAGTCGGCAAAATTGATGGCTTAGTTGGACAAAATACAGCCAAAGAGTCCATTACCCCAATCATTGTGCATCATTTATAGCTACAACACCAGATTTAGGAAAATTGAAAAATTGTCTGCAAAAGTATTTAAATCTGCGGTACAGAGCCAAACTTTAACATTTAATTGGTAGTTTGTTAGTATATAACGTCTTTCATAATTTCAATTATTTATAAGGAGTCTTAAGTAAAGCGCTTTTGCACGCTCGTGGTTATGTTTTTTGTTCAAATTCGGACAGGTGAGAATGGCCAGCAACGATAACTATTCTGTTTACTGTTTCGCTATTATAGAGGAATGCTAGTTTAGGTCTTAATGTTGAGATTTTTTAGACAACATATGATGTTGAGTATACAGCAGGATAACGTGTGTAAGTCCCTTTTATAGAATTCTCAAAGGAAAAGAGTGTCTTAAGATCAAGTTTTCGTGCAACATTTTAAAAAAGGATGGGTCATGGAGGTTAACTAGTGCGATCATAATTGATAATTACCTATTTGATGTCGGTTTGAAAGTCGCCCTCTGGTTTTGCCCTCGGGCAACATCAGTACCTCGGATCCATAAACCTACTGTAGCCCGCAGTGACAATCAACAAGTGCGTAATGTTACACTCACTATGGCTGATTATGTTTGAAACATCGAAATTGTTGATTTTGTATTTACCTGACCTAATGTAGATAAGTCATACCTCAATGCTCTTGAGAATGTGAGTTTTGTTTACAGCAACAAAAGTAAACCACGAGCACATATCCTTCAGGTAATATTCAGGGATTTTGGAGTAAATCTCCTTTTCTCTTTGTAGAGTGCGTTCGTCCCTCTTTAAAAAGAACAAATACAAAACACATAATGTTTTATCTTCACAGAAATCCAATAAAAAGGGATTCCTGATAACTTGGGGAGTAAATATTTGGTTCTCTTTGTAAAAAGCTTCCAACTCTCTTTACACCAGGGAAAACAAAACCATTCATGAAACATGCATTCTTCGCAAAACTACCATTACATCACTGAAACAGTATTTACCGCATCAGGCTCATTTAACCAGAGTTAGTTAACCTAATTCGCAATGTGAATGTCCTTGGGAAAACCTGTTTAAACGCACTTCGAACGAGTTTGCTTAAAAACGTGTTCAAACGCGTTCGTTACAAGGTGCCCATGTTTGCCTCAAAAGCAATGGATTCGCCTGTATTCAGAGACTCAGTTAAGTTTTTGTAAATGAAATAAAAGTTCTTCCTTCCAGCTATTTGTGACATAAGTTACCTGGAAGTGAGATATTTTACAAAAATCTTTGTTAGTCAAATTAACAAAATGTTCCTTAAATTAAACAAAATCATTTTCAATACATTTTATAAATCATAACTAAAAGACATTAGTCGGATTGACAGAACATCTCTTCTCAACAAAATGATGTACAATGCATTCTTAAATAACTAAAAAAATCTTCAATCAAATGGTAAATGCTATATTTATTCTTGTACCAGTTGTTCAAATTTAAAGCCACAATCTATTTGGTATTATTTGATCTGTCATAACATCACAATTCTTCAGACATAAATAATCAAAATAACTGCAATATTTTACAAGGTGGAATCATCACTGATGGTTACTTTTATGAAGGAACTCACAGTGCATTGTAGATGATTAAAAATGTTATGAAATATTTACTTTGAAAACATGTAAATAACTAAAATTAGACTTAAAAAAGAAAATTTTGGGTTTTCCGATATGTATCAAGGCTAAAAACAAATGGGGCTGTTAGAAAAAGTTATAATAAAAAACTCTTCAAAATATCTTCTTCAAAGCACAAAATTAATGTGAAAAGTCAAATCTGTATCATTCTTTCTAACTATTAGAGACGATAGCTTTGAATACACACATGTACAAACATCATTAAGTGTATCTATTTAAAAAACGATATATTTTATATCAAGAAAGTTAGCTAGCCATGTGTTGGCCATTACTAAAGCCGAGTTAAAACTGAAAGAGAACAACGAAAGAAATCAAAACTGAACATGGAAACTGATCATAAAATTACATTAATTTGTCAAGAATCTGCGTGACTGATATTATCAGAACGACTTAAATGTCAAATATTTTGATCATGAATGACAAGCTGGAGACCTTTCATGATTGCAAGAGCTTTCGAAAGCGGTAGAATTTATTAATTATCATCACAAACATCTTCAATATCTGTCAACTGCAGATTTGAGGCACCAATAATTCATATGCATATAAAATATGTTTTAATGCCTTACAAGAGAACAAGGGCATTTTCCCTTTCAAATATCCAATTTTTTTAAATAAAATCATGAGCTGTTGAATAAAAAGAAATCTTCTTCTTTGTTGTGAACCCGCTTTTGAACAGGAATTGAATGAGAGCACACGTACCTCCAAGACCAAACGCTTTCAGATATCTTTAAAAATAGATCTCTTATCCACAAGGCTCCAAGATGTCGTTGCGTGCCAATAACATCATCCTGGACTTGTAAACACAAAACAACCAGAAATAAATGGCTTCCTTCCTTGATTCTTTAAGCCATGCGATATTTCTTAAATTTTATAAACAAAACTCCATGTCTGTTTTCAAAACCGAGGAAATCACTCTGCTTGAACACCAACATTGCGCTAAACATGAATGCTTGCTCTGAGCATGTCAATACACAGTCCCCGCTCAACACGTGCCATAGTCATAGCTCTAAACACTGAAAATATACAGGTCTCTTGAGAAGCAGCACGAACAATTATTCGCTAAATTCAGCTTATAAGAGTTTATTCTCCGTCGCATTGATACCACTGTGAAGTGTCATATTCATTTCAGCGCCAATAAGACTATTTCCAATTCACGTGGGTGACAGATAGAGTCCGGTAGGCTCCACTTTTTTGATTTACATACAAAAAATTATCGCGGAGAAATAGTGGCGCCTCATAAGAATAGTCAATTGAACTGTGACGATAGCCGACACTGAAATACGCCAGCACGAATAAATACTAAGCGTTATCTTTGTTTTCAGTATTATAATAAATATCTTTCAAATAATTATATTTCATCGAAGTCCCGAGTTTTTAATTAGACTTCCTATAACACAAAAATTACCTTACCTTTTTGTACGACCAGTTACAACGTCATGACCCTTGCAAGTTATCTCTTATAGCATCTTTCATTTTCTACATAGTTCAGGTAGACCTGCGAGTCAAAGAGAATTAGATAATTTTTATTTCCCTTTGTTTGTCAAGCTATCGAATAACCTCAGGCGCCATCTTGAACAAAAGTTTTGAACTGACCTATCACGAACTAGCGGTAAATGTTCAAAGAACTGCGGCTACTGACTCGGTGAGGGCTGAGTAGTTTTAGCTTACTTTTTGATTCAGAAAGAAATCGTGCAAAAGTGTAGCATTTTCCGCTACTGATACCTTCTTTCAGAAAATTTGAGTAATATATGAACTTATTTTTTTTTCTCTTTATTTCAGATTACTGATCTGTCGGTACTCGTTGAAAAGAAAGATAAATGTCCCCTCCCCCCTCCTAATCTAATAACCTTGACACAACACTTCGCGAAAGCATAATTTGGCTCTCTTCGTTGAGTCTAGACAACTTGACCAGCAATGTCGCAGTATTTGGGAATGTATTTGGGGGAGTAAAACATCAAAATACTGGAGAAAATGGGCAATTCTAATTGTTCACAACGTGAGCAAGGTGAAGTAAGCCCAGAAGTGTTGGTGTCTAGATTGAAAAGAGCCGCTTACAAAGGATCAAAGAAAGACGTTCGTGAACTTTTGAAAGCAGGAGCCCCAATTGATGGGTGTCATAAATATGGCAAGACTGCTCTTCACGAAGCCGTGAGACACGGCCAGTACCGCTGTGTGGAAATTTTACTTAAACATAACGCAAATGTTAATATAGCAACGTATGATGGTTTAACGCCTTTGCACGAAGCCGCGGAACATGGCTATGTTGATTGTTTGATTGAGCTTTTGAAATGCGGGGGAGATGTGAATGCGGCAACTCGCAGCCAGTGGACTGCACTACATTACGCGGCGCGCAACGGCCATCGCGATTGTTTAGAAGTTCTTTTGAGGCATGGAGCCAAAGTAGATTCAACTGCAAATGGTGGCTGGCGACCTTTACATTCTGCAGTGCGACATGGACACACATCATGTGTAGAATTACTCCTTCAATATCAAGCTGAAGTTGACCCACCGCTTGTTCCAGCTTGGAGGGTAGGTTGTAAGCTTTTAGATGACCTGAGCAAATAGCTTGGGATTTCTGCTTCGCAGTATATTAGGCGCCATAGATCGCGGGTTTCCTTGATGTCTTTCCTGTGACTTTCTGGGATGTATCTATTTGTTTGTTGCCCTGTTGATATTCTTTGAATGCTTGTCTCTCAGCTGGGGAGCAATGGCAAGTTGTAAATTTAAAGGCAGAGCACCGTTGTGGCTCAAGTTACGGGGGTTAGCGACAGAGCAAAGCCCTCGCGTAAACAATAAAAAACTACATATCGCAACGGGAGACGATTTGCACGAACAATTTACGAATCTCGTTGAAAAATATAGAAAATCACTCAACAAAAAGAAAATATTTCGCGAATCGCTGTTAAACTTTTCAGAGAGCAATTAGCTTGAAAGGGTAGAATTTGGTCGTGAATTTTTTCGTGAATTTTTATATTCCAATTGCATATGTTTATGTTTAAGATGCTTGCCGCAGTTCATTGCAGAATTTCAGATTATGTTGACCCCACAGCGGGTCCGGACGCGATAAAGGAAAGCGTAAGTTGCCAGTAAGAGCTGTGATTTAGCCTTAGATGTTGTGTGACAACCAGCAGGATCTCAAACTTTAAATGCACGAAACTTGTAAGCCGCGATGCGACACGACTCGCAATTTTATAGCATTTTATTTATTTCCTCGTGAAGTGAAAATATGATTTTTGGAAAACAAAATGTTTTTAAGAAAAAAAGTAACGGAAGCTTGTTGCTTTAAATGCTCTTAAACAGGGTATTTGGCTTAAAAGAAGGTCTCAGGTTTTACATTGTTAGATTTGACAGATATCTCACTAATCCGTCATGAAAGTGAAGTTGTATGCTTTTCACATATTACTAGAAGTTTCAGCTTGTAAATTAACTCGAATTTGCCCTTTTGTAATTTTTTCTATTTTGAAATAGCGATATTGGTGATTAATTTAAGTCTCGATTGTGATTTTTGTAGCTTTTTAGAAGTATTTCGATTCGGTTTACCAGTCGCGGAAATTCTTCTGTTTTCAATCGATGATTAATGGCATAAAAGCTATTTTTATAATGTTCCGTGCGTACACAAAGTCAAAATTTAATTTACCCAAGTTAGTTGTTCAGTATAAGATGTTTAATGAAGAAATGTTACTGTTTTAAAAACGTTATGTGTTACTTTACTAACACAACGAGAATGTAACATGTTTCCTTTGCTAAGTTAGTAAGTACTACACAAAAAGACGCTATTTAAAATTTGAGCGAAAAAAGGTATTCTAAGATATTCTAAGACTAAAAGATAATTCCTTTCTGGCTTTCAGCAAGTTGTTACAAAAGGTGTGGCGAAGTGAAAACTGATCAACCAAAATTTTATAACGATTGCCTTCTCTTTTTCTTTTTCATATAATTTTATCAGATACAACTATTTCAAAGTTTTCGGTTTTAGAATTAAAGAACTTGTTTCATGATTTTATATTTGAAAGTAAGTATTGTGTTTGTGATTCTTTGAGATAACTTAAATATTTTTAGAAAAACGTGACATTATTCTTAAAACTGCTGTTTTCCATAGTTATAGAAGATGTACAATTTTTGTAATTTTATCGATATAATTGTTTTCTACATAAGAATAACGATTGGTACAAAATACACCAGGAAATATTCCACAATTTTTTCATTATGTTGTTGAAATTTCCTAGTTTTAATGATTTATAAATTATCAACATAATAAGTTTCAGTAATATGACAAAAGATTGATATATATGTTTGTGCTTAAGTGTACTTGAGCGAAACGGTTGCAATGCAAAATATTATAGGGAATAATATGTATGTTATAATGCTAGATAAAAAAAGTTCTCGACTTAAGACTGCACTAGTCTAGTTTTTGCAGAAATCACAAGTTCGGATCCCATTGAAGACAGAAAAAATCTATTTAAGGTTTCTCTTTCACAATTTCTAAAATTGCTTAGTTATGTAACAGAATAAATCATTCTTAACATCAAAGAAAGTTCTTAAGTTGAATGAGTATTTGCGGATTGGAATAAAGTTATTTTTCTGATTCAGTTGACACATCATAAGATCTACTTGAGGGGCTGATTTATCGAAGCTCTTTTAAGTTGAGTAGATCAAATTGGAGGGATGCTTTTAGTTTGTCCTTGTTTAAGCTGCCGGAATAACTTTTTAAGAACAAATTTTACATGGCATTTGGTGCTTTTTTCAGGAACAGATATTAACAATTTGTCAGTAAAACTGCAATTAACATTGGCAATGTGACCTCATGATTAATGGTTGTGTTTTTGTAAAACATAATTTGCTCTTTTTTTTCTGTGCTTCAACTAATATTTTCAGACTGAGTTGTGTTTTTAGGTAATAATGTTCTCATTCAGTTACTGAGATTTCAATTGAGATTGACACTTTTTTTAATCTTTTTGTCTAATCTCTATATTTTAATCTAGCTCTCTTTGTCAATAATTCTTTGACTTGCTTTTCAACTTTAAGAGTCAAGTTAGGTAGCAATTACATAAGGCTAGAACTGAAACTACTGACAGAATTTGAAGTGGTTTTTATTTTGTTTTGTTTCATATATGATAAGTCAATGTTAATGGGAAAAAAGTAATAATTAAAATAATTTTAAAATAACGATCTCTGTTTTTATTTGCTGTTTTTGTTAAAGAAGCTGACAACAGTATCTTAATATTATGTTTTAACATATTTTTATGATTTTTCTAATGTACTCATAAAATGTCCTTGGCTATGAATTGTATGAACAGATGTTTTCTTACAATTATTTTTAACTTGAATTGAAGGAGGGACCAATTTAAAAAAAATTCAAGAGGAATTAAAAGAAGAGATTTAAGTCAGGTGCTCATTTTAATGGCTGTTTAAAGCAAAGGCAGTGCAGTTTCCAAAATAAATATTATCTTTATGTTCTAGATATAATTTTTATAACTATTTACTCTATAATTGAAAATACCGTTTTTGGTAATTTTTTCTCATTAAATCTATTAAGTTAAATACGTTTACCAGAAATGCAGCAAAAAATTTCCATTTATATTAAGGTCCTTGCATGCTTTGATAATTGCCCAGCTACTTATATTGCATGTGCTTTTGATTAATTTTCATATTCATTTGTCTTGCATTAATTATTAAAACTCTTTAGTGGCAAGAGCACCAAAAAGTGAGTCATACGTTTAGGAATGTGGTGAAGTATTATATAATTCTAATAACAAACTGAAGCAAACCAAAGTTGATTCTCATACTCATTTATTTATTATTATAATATATAATTGCTTCATTATTGTTTTTTTAATTGGGATCATGTTCTCAGCCTGTAAAAATTCAAAATACACCGTATTTGTTGTCTATCTGATCTTGGCAGCAAGAAATCAATATTTGTTATAAAATAGATTTTGAAGAAGGGCCAATTGCATATTGTGTAATATTATGTATGATACTTCCGAACAAGGTCTTGTGATATGGTATATTGTAAACATTTAATCTCAATCTTATAATTCAAGTTTAGAGACTCAGTCTGTGAATTCAAAAATTAATAACAGTCTGTTTAGTGAACAACCTTTAAAACTTGAATATTTGAAAACTTCTTGTTCTGTGGCTCAGAAAGTTAGTACGTTATTTGATCATGCTGACATATGTTATTGTTAAGCTTATATTGTACTTTGAGTATATATTCTAGCAATAATGTGAGAGGTAATGAGATTCAAATTGAAATATCTTAAGATCTCACAATTATTTCAGTTGCATACATTTTTTAAAACCATGAAAACTAAAATCGATACATTTTTTATACATAAGCAATGACAAGTATTGTTTTATGATAACAGTTCAACTGTAATAATAGTGTAAGATTTGAGATTGGTGTGGTTATATTGAATTTTTGATGTGCATATTATTTGTTGCAAATAATGCAAGCTTTACTACCAAATTGTTATTAATAGTTTAAAAATTTTGTTCGCATCCCCCGCAAAAATGTCTGCGTACGGGCCTGTAAGTCTAATATTTTCCATACAGAGATACTCTCAGGTGCTTAATATAAGGGGGGTCTTAATATCCGGGAGGGTTGGAACATTTCTCAATTTTCAATTAGCGAAAGGGGTTTTAATATTCTGGGGGGTCGGAAAATTGGAGGGGTGGGAAGTATTAGGAACTCACAATAAAGA
>JAPEIX020030742.1:0-12119 GCA_026122405.2 Zoanthus sansibaricus
ATGTTTTTCATATAGTTTTTATGATTTTGCAAAAAGCAAACATCTTAGTAGAAGAAATTTTACTGCGTTATGCGCGGGCATAATTGGGCGTGTTTGGACTTGGTATCTCCCAAATATGGATTTGACGTAAAGCCAATCTTCATCAAGAGTTACTTATAATTCTGTATCAATTAGTAGAATATAAAAAGGAAAACTCTCTTTCATCGGAAGAGATGAGAAGAGAGATCCAGATAGATGAAGACAAAACTCCAAGTATAAAAGTTGTAAATATATATTGTTGGAATTAAGTTGAATGAATAAGATCCATCTCAGCTGCAGAAGATCTTGGTGTCCTCGCATAACAAGCCGCAGAACAATACAGCATCGTATTGTCTATAACATGCATTTTCTGCGGTGTTTTCATCTTTTTGTAAATTCCCAATATACATTTCTTTTAAACGAAACAGAGCATCCCTACTCAACTGCACAGTTGTGCAAGAACCTATACGCATGCGCACGGTTGCTCTCACTCGCATTCTACCAATGTCGTACCATAAGTCTTCGTCCCTACTGCGCATGCTTGCATGACGGAACTATCGCCGACTCTCGAAGTGGGAGGCGGTTTTGATCGGTTTTCAAAAAACAATTCAAATCACTAGAAGTAGTCTAGGACCACCTATGCATGCAAATACACCGTTTATACTTTTGAGTTAAAATCAAAACATGTATATGCAGTAGACTTTCAATGATATTCGTACAGACAGAAATAAATACATTTTCAATAGTTAGAATTTTAAGATTTGTTTATTTTTTCTTAATTCAAAATATTCCATAAACAGCTAAAATTCTTTTTGTGCAAATCTAATTTATAAACTAAGTTTTTGGTCATTAGACGCAAGCCGTCGTTGAATACGATAGCACCCAAGCACGTTTTACAGTAAAACAGAATTATTTCAGCCTAAAATTTTAAAGTAGGTTATTAATTTCCAAAATAATTAATATATTCAAGGGTTAAAGACTGGAATTGAATACTTTGCTTACGTATTTATTATACCCACGCGCTGACAACACAATGAACGAGAAATCTGAATAATGAGCGAGGCTAAAATTAATTTGTACTAAAGAAACGTATCAAATACCTTAATTTAGAATTTATCAGCATGTCCTTTTGAAAGTAAGTTCAATGTTTTAATAAAACATTAGAAGAAAACAACCAGTATAAGAAGTGTTTTCTCAAGTTGCCATTCCCGATTGAGTAAATACTGAATCGCCATCTTGAAGTGATCTTGTCAGAACAAGTCATCAGGAATCTGCATATTTTCACTCCCAAATGTTCGCACCATCAAACAAACCAATTTCAATATTGTAAATCCGTTCTTCAGTAAATCTGGCAAATGATTGAAATCCATTTTAAAAGGTCAAACAAAAAAATAATCAAAAATGTCGCAAACTGCTTCCCAAGAAACCCAAACTTTAAACGTATCTAAAAGGCGGGAAAATTGCTGGACGTGCGCTAAAATGTCCTCCAAATTTTAAAAACAACTTGAGTGTATACTCTGATAAAGGACAACTTTTGCTGAAGTAAAAGCTCAATAAAAATCATTTTGGTTGATATAGGCAGTGGTTTGAATTTTTGAAGGTTCAGCCATAATTATATGATTTTTTGCGGCATGGTAGTACCGGCTGGTCACAGATAAACCAAAATCACGTGATCAATTTTGACCAATCACAGGCACGGGTGTTTTTACTGTCTGTCTTGTCTTGTCTGTTGTAATAGCTTAATTATCCATGTAATAAATTTCATTCTGTCTTTAAAGCATCGGTTTTACATTATACATAGCCACATTCACAATTCAGGTCTATTTCTGAAATCATATTCATTTCCCAAAATGACATTTATTTGTTTTGAAAATATTTTTTAACATTATCACGGCAGAAGTGATAGCCGTTTTGAAACATATATTTTGTCATTTATATAGTATACGAGGCAACGTTTAAATCGAGTCGGATCTAGAAGTGGAGTGCACCGTGGAGCTAAATGAGCATAATGATTTATGGCGGTTCACTGTGAAAGATCGAAACTGCATTTTACACTTTTTTTTTTATAAGAACGTCGAAGTTTATGACTGAGGCTGAACATTCTTAAATATTTTCGGGATATCAGTTTAAATGTTCTTAAACATGTTCTTAAAATATCTTTACTGATTTTTGACAATGTCAAATAATACATGTACCGTATGTGGTTCATTTGTTTTTTTACTTTGATTTGTACACGTACATTAATTGACTGTACTGTTTTGATAAAACTGTACTGACTTTCTTGCCAGTTTGTCTCAAGACATATACCTGTCAGAACTGCGATTTAGTCACTGAAAAAACGAGTGATTTAAAATTGTTTTCATCTGCGAACTTTGGTCAAGAAGCCCACCGAAAAACAAATTTTTCAATAACACTGTATGAATTGTTTACAACAGGTTATCATCATAAATAGATGTTCTTCACCTTTTCTCAACCTCAGCATGTTCTTAACATGTTCTTAAATTTTTGGTGATTTTCAGCCTCATGTTCTTATGCAAAAGTTTCTTATAAAAAAAGAGTGCGTACGAGGCAACGTTTAAATAGAGTTAGATGCATGTAGAAGTGGAGTGCAATTGAGCTAAATGAGTATAATGATTTATGGTGAAAGATCGAACTGCATTTTACAATGATGGAATATAATCTGACAACTCTGACAATGTTATGAGGACCTCTATTCGAACATTACAAAACCATGAACTTGGGTATTGCTGGATCTTTCTCGACCTCAATATAAACAAAATTGCAAGTAACACACCCGCATAAAAAAAACATATGTATACGTATAGAGACAGAGCCTTAATTATTCAGTGTTGTTTAAAGTGCGAAAGAGCCAAATTTCTGAAAGATGTTACATTCCAGGACCGTTCTAGGAAGAGGGTGGAAGAAAATTAAATCGTAAATTGAAACATAGTAACGGGTTTTTATTGAAGAAAATGAATAAGTTTGGTCGATCAAACAATCGACATTTTAACAGAGAAATGTAAATGCAAATTATTTAATTTTTGAACGACTTTCTCTAAAGTATCATGTGCTGTAATTTTCCTCATGAGCTCACTTTCAACTTCGCACTGAAGAAACTGAAACTGAGCTCAATAATTTTTTATCAATCAAACAATATTTATTTTTTCAAAGCAATGTTAATGCAAATTCTTATATAACTATCATACAATTTTCGCTGAATTGAAGGCTATAGCAATTTTTTTTGAAACCATATTTCTATCATTTTTTGGGTGGCCAAATTTATTGAATTATCTTGAATCCCTACTTCAGATCAGCAAAAATTCCAAGGTATTAATTTCAACTATGAGTTTTAGTTTACATTACCACCAGTTGTTGCGGAGCCATGTTGCTGTACTCGGTTATTTTTATAAGAACCAATAAATTTTGCCGAGGCTCTTTGTTCTTAATTTTTTTGCGGTTTGAAATGATGAGTTATCAAAACAAAAAGACAAGGCATTGAAAAACACTGTTGATAGTCTGTATAAGCGTTTCATTCGGCTCAATAGTAGTAAAACAATAAATGTGAAACGGGTGCTTCTGTGTTTTTATTGTGCACATTGCGAACGTTAAATAAAATTGCAAGATGCCGTAAGGTTTCAACTATAAAAATTTTCAGCAGAGGCTTTTTTTTTCATCTTCAGCCTAGTATATAAGTCTAAGTTTGTTATTAAAAGATGGTGTCTTAATTCTCGGCTATTCTCAAAGCTTCGTTGTTCTTATAAAGCTGTTCTTATAAAACAAAGTGTTTAGATGGTCAATGCAAGCATGTTAGATTAACATAGTCGTTTCGTTTGTAATAACTTTGTCGTTCCATGCCGTTACGCAGGTCTGATATTTTGATAGGGTTAAGTTCTCGAGCCTCTGGTTAGTCGTAAGACAATAAATTTCATAGGAGTTTAGCCTAAAATCTCCTTTAAGAGGTATGATTAAGATTAACGCAAAAACGTATCAGCTTAGAGGCTTATAATACCTTTGTGAAGTTTTGTGCATTAAAAGATATTAAGTCGTTATGAGTTTGATAATTAAGTTCAAAACCTAGCTAGCAAGACATTTATTTCATAAAATTGTATAGAGACAAAATTAAATGTTTTTTGTATGTTAGTATTTAAAAACATATCGTTTACCAGAAGTACTCTCATAATTTGCTATTCTTTGTATAACTGACACATTTAGTTTTACTATGCATTTTATAATCAGAAACACTCAACTATCTTAAAATATTCGTTTCAGTTGGTATACACATGTATGGTTTTTCAATTTAGAACTTCGAAATCATTCTATCAGTTTCCAAATCTTTATAGGTAATGTGGGCAAGCTCTTACAAAAATGTTCAATTATGCTCAAAGTGTATTGAGGTTATGCTATTAAAGATATTTTTTGTCTTGTCTTTTTGATACGGTGACCATTTCAAGGCAGGTGGTAAAACAACTATATTCAGACTTCGTCAATTTTTCCTAACATGTGTTTGTACTCGTCAGCCTTTGAACACTTGATTTTTAAAAAGAGGGCGAAAAATGCTCAATTTCGGTTTCTTTCTTTTTTATTTTGCTATTGCTTTTAGTCTTTTTTTTCGCTTTGTTTTGTTTTTTGTTTTTTGCTTCTATAAATTAAACTGATATTGAAACTTCTTTTATCCGTCTGTTAACTGTTTAAATTAAGAATAAGATTAAATAAGAAAACACCATATTTTTTTTTTGCAATTGCGTACGGCATGTGCAAATTGAAACTGTTCCGCATTCACCTTAGATACTATAGATAGTTCTGTCGGCAATGAATGCGAATCATCGAAACAACGTTGAAAATGCTTAACTTTTAAAAAAACATACTTTAAAAACAGACTTAAAAAAACATACCACAAGGAATAATAAAAGGCGATTATTCTTATATCAGCAAATGGTTTTCAACCGTTTTGAGTGACAGAAAATGAAAATAATAAAATTCCGCACCGACTAGAATCTATGCAAGTATTCAAATATCTATTTTAAGTGGTGCTATTTCTTACTTCTACTCTGTAAAACAAAAACGAACTTAGCTACGCAATTATTAGCATTTACTAATAAATTTTCTGGCCATGATGAAAATGATTTTATTAGCTTATATAATATTAAGTCGATTATTTAGCATCAAATCTTGAGTTTAGTCAGAACACGGCTCAAGTTGTTACATGATTCGTTTTTTCTGCCAAAAGTGACACATATAGAAAGAGGGCTTTTGGCTAATGTTTTACGTCACTAAGGGCCCACTCAGCAACTGCCGTGGCAACTCTCTTCAATCAGTTTTTGTTTGAAACGATTTTAAACGCTGCCGAGTGCTGGCCGAGGTAAGTTTAGAGTTATGTAATTGAACATACTGATGACAACACAGTTAACAAACTTTGGAAGGCTATTTCGTAACATTCATAGAAGGTCATATCTAGATAAATATCTAAAAATATGTCAAAGGTGATATTTCCTTGTTTCAAGTGATATGTGAAAAAACACGCTAGATGTTGTGGGTTTATCTGCCTCTATTGTTCTTCCTTTCATTGCGTTCGATGTTGGTTAAAACGGGGTAAAAGTAAAGATTTTATATCAGTTCAATCATCTTGTTGTTTTAGAATATTAAAGTGTAGCAGCTGAGATTAAACTGGTTTTGTTAGATCAAAAAAGGAGCGTCGTTTGGCTCACGCGATGACTTTACAAGGAAACTGATCATCAAGATTGGTTCATATGTGGATCTTCCGCCTCCATATAGGTGTTGATAACATGTCATTTGTGTTTCTATATTCCTGATTGTTAGGTATGATGAGAAATTGATATCCTCGATTAATAGACATTATCCATTTCAAGAAATTACTAAAAAGAGTAGAAATTTGGTTCCATCAATCCATGTGCTTTTCTTATTGATATTGTAATTTGCTCTTCGTTTGCTGTTCAGTTTAAATACGGAGTCGCCAAGGGAAAGGAATATTCTCAGTGCCAAAAAAAACAAGAACTCGCAAATAGAATCGAAATTTTGAAATCAAACCGTCGGTCGTTGTTTTGAATAATTGAAACACGTATCTTGAAAAATGTCCTTCAGTTTTTACCACGTCCTTCACCTTAATGTTTTAAAGTGACAGATCCATCTTGAGGATCTTTTAAAAACTTTTTACTTCGTCACGATTTTGCTGCAACTTCCTCACAAAAAGAAATCCAATTAAAAGCTGAAACCGGGGCAGAGTTGATCATACTTTGTCGTTTAATTACAGTTCCTGGTCTCTCTACAAAAGCTTTAAAGCATTTTTTTTTGTACATATTGCTGACTTATTGAAATAAATGAGCTCTTATCACACCACACATGTTCGCATGTTTTGTCTAAAATCTGACAGCCCGCCAAAACACAGTTTTAATTCTGGAATTATTTAGCATTTGATGGTAAAGTTCTCAGCTCCGACCCCGTGTCTTATGCGAGTAAATGACCTTTGAAGTTCTCATGAATTAAATCCAGTCAATTCCGTGTGCAATTTGCGCTATTTCCTTTGGACAACAAAACAATCTGTTTTTAGAAAATATTTATCTAAAACATCTTAAAATTTTCGTACGGTGGTTATTATACATTAAACCGGACATCATTTCCAATGGCATTAGTGCTTTGATAAGTGACATTCAAGTCTAGGTTTTCAGAATAAAAAGAATAATTTATCTAGTGCTTACTACATTTAAAACAAAAAAAATCCTTGTTATATTTGCTTAATCTTCATGTTTATAGTTGCTTTCAATTCTGCTAGACCAGACAAGTTTCACATTTAGATCAAACACAGGTTTAAAATATTTGATTTACACATTTCATGAAGCGTTTTGCTCTGACTCCGATCTCCGAGTCAATGTTCTGTGTGTGAGTTTACATCTTGACGTTGACTTAATGTCAGTTTGACAAGCGGTTTCTTTTCTTTCTAATTGGTGTAAGTACAAAAGATGCCCTCCCACCTAATCAAGAAAACAATGGCCATGTCTGAATTGTTACAAATATTGGCACACGGCGACCAACTATTTTATTTCAAATCTCGTTGAAGTCGAAAGAAAACTCGGCCAGTTTACATAATGTATACGACTAATGAGCTAAAAATGCGTTAAGGATTTTGTAAGTTTATTTTCAATCTTCTGTTTCGTAATTTTACATTGTATGTTTCGTCGAGTTAAATGTGATTTAGAGAAAACAGCCGGTGAAACAGAGGATGCTTGGTGGTCATAAATCAATCGAATCTATGAACTCATGCCTCGACTCACCCAACATCATAAATGCAGCACGGGTCGTGAAATATTGAAGCCGACTTAGCGAGCTTTCACTATCGATCACGTCTACTTCACGAGTCTTTCATTCGTAAGAGAAGAGAATTCTGACATTTTGGCTGCGTTTTCAAAAGGTGAGAGAATGTTAAAACTTCCACGTTACCGTTAGGTCTTGCTTTTGAAATTTAAATACAATATACTTGAAAACAGTCTTATTTCAATATTTCTTTCTTGCCAGAGAAGTTGTTTGTCGCCATTTTTTATAATATATTCTACCAGAATAATTTCATTATCAAAATATCTGGCTGTTTATTTTTACAAACAGTGTTCTGATACAAAAGTAATAATAAAATAAAAAGTTATGCAAAGCTAAAAAAAACACCGTCTTGCAATCGGCTATTGGGTCATGTTCCGTGTCTCCAATGACGGAGCAGTACATGTTGTCTTTCGACTTTACACTAAACAGAACTTAAGTTGATGGTTATTGGAAAAGAAATATGCACGTATTAAACTAACAATGCCCTTGGAGAAGATTGAATGTTAGCCTATGGCACACTAAAATACGTTGCTAGATGTATTATTAATGCGATTTTAAGATTGAACACCATGGCCTGTTCAAATAAAAGAATCGTCAAGCGATGAAACTAATAGTTCGCTATAATCCACAGACCTTTGTTTTCAACTCTTAGAGAAAATTAGTTTTGCTTTGTTGTTCTGCCTCAAGTCTCTGTGACTTGCCTTTATCAAGACCTGTAAACATGGGCGGGCAGTCGGTGGTAAATGTATTATAAACACGCAATTAGAAAGTTACTCAAGTCTACATCTATATATGAAGTTCACTTATGTCAAATCGCAAATTGTTTTGAGCTTACGTGCGATAAGATCTGCCAATAATGAATTCAAACGGGCGAGAGGAATTCTAATGCACATAAAGTAATCAAGAAAGATTACCCAACACTAAACACTTTATTCTCTTCACTTCAGTTAATGAGCCAAAACTGAAATTTAATTCACCAACTTTACAAAGAGAAATCCAAAACTCGGTTATCTCTAAAATCATTAGATGAAAAAAGAATGTATTCTCTTACTCGAAGTTCAGTTCTTTGTTTCTCTCGATTTTGCGGGTTTTCAAGTGAAGATATTGGCTAACCTTTCATTCGGTTACTTGTTTTACCTGCATGTAAATGTAAACAACGAATTAGCATATAAGGAATTATCAGAGATATAAAGCCTTTGCAACAAGCCAACAAACTATATTTTGCATATTCTATGTTATCTTGTTCCATTCTAAATATTGGAGCACCGAAAATAATTTGTATTTTAAAGTTTTCTTCTTTCAATTCCGTGAAGACAAAACTTTCAGTAAACATAATTCGTCGTTCAAACGCCTGTTGTTGATTCAAGGTCAGTAATAAAGGTACATTTCCGCTGTAACTCCAAAACTGCGATGCGAAGCAATACTGGTACGCGATTTTTTTTCCAAGTGTCTTGTGTGACATTTCTGGCAAGCTGGAGCGTAAATTTGCCTGTCAGAGTAAATAACATTTGAGAAGAAATGAAAGCAACGGATGTTGATTGACGCTGGATTCGTTTTGTTTGCATTACAATACAGGTCAACGAGTGGAGAGGGGGCGTGGAATGCTAATTGATCGTACAGCACAATATAATTACGAACAATTAATTATGGCCTCTAAATAGCTAAGCAAACTTAACAGACAGCAGCGCGAGCAGAAAGTGGGGCAAATATCCAGGAATATAGTTAGCCTGTCAGGCTCATATCAGTGCGTTTTCACACTCTATAAATGTATGCTTTTTTCATCCCAGCAGCTCATTTGAGGTTTCCTTCGCTATAGGATGAAGAATCACCCATGAAGAGATACAAATGGAACACCGCTGTGCGCAGGCAGTCTTTCTGGCTTGGAGTTTGGTTTGGTTTGTTCCGGCCGTTTTTAGTCGTAAGTATAAATCGAAAGAAATTTTACTTAAGGCATTTCATTTGTCTCTAACTTGATTAGTGTAAACTCCCGACCGAAATCTGCGACTTTTTCGGGTTTCACGTAAGATTTTTGGAGTAAAAGCTAAGCCCGAAATGATCGACTTGACCAACTTGTGTTTTTAACTTATTGGTTTAGTGGCCCTTCTTTAATTTTAGAGCCATGAAATAGACCGTTAAATGCATGTTATGATTTCATCAACGATTAAAACGAGGCAAAAGGGCATGTTTAAACGGTTGGTAAATTAACTAAGGTTACTTTGCCGCAGGGCAAACTACAACACTTTTATTGATAAAAAAACGCCTCTTATCGTTCAAGTTTGTTTACATATTTGTCTGGTAACCCGTTCGATTAAAAAGGCAGAAATAATTTTTTTATTTGGTTTGGGAACAGTAGTGTTGATTTTATGCCATCTCTTGAATATCATTTTAGATCTGAAATCAGTGGACGATGAAGATTCGGGAATCCGCGTTCAGTTAACCACGATTGATTCAACGCTCGCTGGAGACGTGAACTTAACATTTTGGCTTTCGCCTCAGGTAGTAAATAACACAGCGCAACGAAAAGTGATTGTTAATGTTTTTCATTATTCTTACGGGGATCGAAAGCTTCTTTATACGATTACAGATGTTCTCATAACAACTCCCCAAGTCGTGGTCCTGCCATGTTCTATCTTCGACCAACCAGGAGACTACCGATTCGAATATCATGTATCAGATAGTAAAATAAATGGTATTCTAAATCAGACATTATCACTTAAATGGAGCAAGATTCGTATTGTGACCCCTTTGAATCACACTGCACTGACAAAATTTGGATCTATCTGGATTTATCACAATCGCAAATGTCTTCCGCGAAAGTATCGGGATAAAGTGTTTCTTTACTACAAAAAGGGGAAAGAGCGCGTGAACATTACCTCAAAGGTGGTTCGTAAGCTGCAAAATGGTCGACAAAAGAAAGATGGGGAATTAAGAACACGGATGAGTTTTAGTTGCGAGTTGTTTGACACGCAAGGTCTTTATTATTTTGAATACGTTTCAATGCTGAAAAAAGGAACATTTGTTCTTACACGGAGTAAAAATATTCACGTTAAATGGAGTATATATTCTTTGGGTTCAACATTTCAAAGTATTCTACCGTGTAAGGACAAATTCGCTGTTAACTTCACTGCACCAGAATGCCGTCGATCTACAGATAATGTTGAGCTTTATCAACAAAACTTAGGAAAGTTCATTACAAAGAAACCTGCGCTTCCCGGCCTTAACACAGTTTCATATCCTTGTTCGCTGTTTGATGGCTATGTGAAAAGTTACTGCTTCAAGTACGTCACAAAAGCATCATTTACAAAGAAGAAAACAGTCCAAACAACTTTTTGTTTGCCTACATTTATGCCAGGTGAGTCCTTAATGTGATTATAATGGCTTAGACTATTTGGGCGCCGATAAATCCTCAAACTGCCTTCTTTAAAACGCATTCATACCACACGTTACGATATATAGCCGTCCCTTTTCAGTGTCTTATGTTCTTATCACTTTGCGACCAGTACTTGAACTTATTGGCTACTTCTTTGTGTACGCGTTGTAAAGAATTAAATCTTGAAATGTGTCACAAAACAAGCGATATTTGTCAATAAACATTTGACTGTATACACAATTTGAAATTAAGTTTAGCTTCATAGTAAAAACAGCTGTCTTTGATGGTGATCAGTGCATATATTGAGCGCTTCGAAAATTTCGAAAACAAGAAATTCAAACTAAATGTTGCAGTATGAACTCCACTATTTTGTTTACCTAAAATCACGGTGTTCATCTGACGATTAGATAAATTTTATAGCTGATGACAACCTAACCGAAAGCGATAACTTTTCCATTAACATTTGGTGATCAGAAGTTTGACATAGCAAATGGAAGTTCGAAAACATACATTAGAGACAACGAAAAATTCTAAACCAAACATTTGAAATCAAAGGCAAGGTCAATCTAGGAAATAAGGAATGCAAAAGCGAATATTTCTTTTTCGATACAAAGCTGCAAAGGAGTTCCCGAACTATTGAAAAGGCTAATAAATTAACGCTTTTCAAGTCTGTGTGACGTTTAACAAAAGACACATGCGTTGATTGAAGCATAAAGTAATTAAAAGGATTTGGATTTTGTTTAACAGAAACTGTATTGCGCCTTTAACTGACAGACAATCTCTTCATAATACAAACTACGTACTGGCGATTAGCAAAATATACGGTTTTGAAAAGAAACGGCTGTAATTAGGCAAGTTAACTATTATGTGCACCATGGGAACAGCAAAAAGAGAAATACAATAATAATATCTAGATAGAGCAAGTCTATGAATTACTTTTTTTCCAAGCTGCTAAACAAAAGGCTTGTAGATGACTAAGGTTGTTATTTTGTTGTGTTTCAGGTGTTGAGAGATTTACTGATTGATGAGAGAATGAATTGCATTTGTTCCCAGTTTCTATTGAAAAAGAGGTTTTCAGTACCGGTGATCGTGAACGTTGTTACTGTCTTTTGTTGTTAGCTTGTAATTTTCTCTTCTGTTACACTGGAAAAACAATGCATTTCGACTGTTTAAACCCTTGCAGGTTTAGCTATAATATATCATGATAAACCGAATTTTTATCGACACGTATAGTAGATTAGTAAATACGACAGCAAAAGCTTTAAAATGAAAAAATAAAAACAAACAAATTGAAAATTAGAAAGTTTTTTTTTTTTTTTTTTTATGCCCCATGAGTTGCAGCCACGAGTGACAAGGAATCTTGATTTTATTACATAGTTATGAGTGTTTTGCTGTAAAATACGCC
>JAPEIX020030818.1:0-12118 GCA_026122405.2 Zoanthus sansibaricus
CATTCGTTATCATAATCGGTAAAATATTTTTTTGACTGATTTTAATTCAATTTTTTTCCCTTTATATTTACAGAGTATGCTCCAGTTTGAATTTGACGTACAAATTGTCTAATGCGTCGGCGGGTATTACTCCGGCTTCAGTTAAAGTATGGCACTGTTTTTCTGGTTTGCAAAAAGACATTTAAAAATTCTTACCAACTCCTCTTTTTTCCTTAAAATCAAAAATAAAATTTAACTTGTTGATAACAAACATTGAAAAAATCCAGGCATGACATGGAGCTCTCGAAAAGACAAATATATTCCATGTTTGCACATTAGCACTTATTAGCGTTTTGTTAATTGGATTAATGGCACATAGTTTTTGTGTTCTATAAAAAAAGCTACAGGTGCTACTTGGGAAGTATTTGTAAGTATTGCCCACCGCTCTATTTGCCTAAGTTTTAATTTAGAAATGAATTAAACTTTATCGCTACTAAGATATATTCCGGTGCTGTGATTGAAGGGAAAAAGTCCTAAATTCCATTTAGTTGTAAAATGCTTGCTTTGTGTTCTTTATATGAACTGCGCTTGCCAAAATAACTTTAAAAATAGAAACCGGTCAAGATGAGACTACCAAGACGCCGAATAAATCACACCTTAAGTTTGACATTGAGCATTACGCAGAAAATACCCATTCAAAAATCAAACAAAGTTTAAGTTCACTAACCTGTACAAAAATCGACCTTGTGTCTACGATGATGTAACTTGGCTATCTTTTAAGGACCAACTTGGCTACTGATTTCAAAACAAGACACCTGGAGGTTTATAAACACTCGTAAGTTCAGAGTTCAGGAAATATCACCATCTTCAAGTAATCTACGTGTCCTCGGCACCCGGCGCGTGGCTATAATTCCTTCGAAGTTTTAGATAGTTAACATTGAACAGGAAATCCTGAAAACTTCCATTATATTTGCAGTAGAAAGTGAAAGAGAAATATGAAAATCGGCACCCAAAGTAAAGAATGCGCGTCGTAACCTATACCTGAAAATTTTTCTCACCACATACCATTGCGGAACATTAAGTACGACGGATGTGGCAACCAAGGCGCCTTTGACGTTTTACTTTTGAAATAGAATCAATGCAATGCAAACTGATCCCAGTGAACTAAGCGGCAGAGTAATTTATAACTGGAGATGTTTCGGCGCATTGCGTGTTGTATTCCTAAGCAAATGATTGGAAAAAATCATGGTAGCAATTTGCTCAAATGAAACAGCTATTTATTATCTTAATATATTGGGTTGTGTTGCTGACCTAGGTAATTTCTAAACTGATAAACGATGGTTGACGATAATACAGAGAAACCTTTTGCCCGCTCCAAGAAGGCTAAAAGCACGCAAATCCGAACTCTCTTGAGAGTTATATGCACAACTACTTAATATTATCATCAGCACGTATCGGTCACGGATCCTTGAATTTTCCATATATGAGTTTTGTTAAATCCTAACGAACATTTCCTTGCGTGCTTCGAGCCTGATGGAAAACGTACAGAGTTTATATACAGTAACAAAAAAATAACAAGCGTGTAACAACTGACCTGAAAGAACTAAGCAAGTTTCAAGAGCAAGGTCGAGAGCTTAATTAGCCACAATTTCCCACCAATAAGTGTATAATGTGTGGTTAACTAGCCACTGATATACCAACTGGAGCGATTTCACGCATCCCATAATTTCATACTTTGAAATTTGAAACTTGCTCCATGTTTTTATAACCTCAACAATTATTCGAATATAAATAAATGCTTCAAAGTAAAATATTTGTTTAATGTAAAGCAGACTGACAGCTTTTTCTGGTCATTATTTTTGTAAGTTTAACTATTTGGAGATATGTTTATGATTCAAAATATACCTTTTAGTTTTAAATTTATAGTGATGAGCGTTGGCAAATAAAGTATAAAGTTGGCCATCGGGCTCTTACTTTTTGAAGCTAGAAATTGAACGCAATAATATACTTGGATGAGAAGTAGGCTCTGACGAGTTTAACTCTTCCATCTTTTAATTACTCTACTTACGATGATGAAGAGTTCTCGACCCTAAGCGGTCTTAGTTTAAAAACGCTACACTTAAAATTGCCTAAGTAGTTTAATAGTGACTTTTTTAATGAAATTTCAATGAGAAAACCTATAAGTTTCAGTTTACACTAAGACAAATTTCTTTAATATCGACCATTTATTTCCTGTAAGCTTGGGATTAGATAAAAAAATTGTTTGATTCTTTTTGCGTGGGAAATTAGCTCTTTTGAAAGAAAAGCACTTCAACTACTTTAGAAATGCGCTTACTTTTACTTCCTAAAGCAAGACATTTTTAAAAGTGACGTGTGTTAAGCTCGTATGCGGCACGAGAGCTGTTTTCCCGCCGCGTTTTGTATGTTGTAGTAAGTTTTAACTTTATACGGCGCCATGTGTGATTTTAATGACCCCAAGTGACGAAAGAAAAAAGTCACAGTGGAGCAAAGTAACAGTAACTTAAATCATCAGCTACTATTGATTCATACCGAACAAAGCGACGTCCAAAAAGCGAAATCTTGACCTTTAGGTCACGAGACTGTCAAAATTTCATGGAAAATAATAAAAAGCGATAATTTATCTCACTATCATTTTAATATCACTATTATCAAGTGGTTGTAAAATAATGTCGTGTTATCAGTAAACACGACCATTCATTCATATTAAAATGAATGGCAAGATTGTTATTGAATTCGAATCTTTATAAAACCGTGAACTGAGGCTTTGAGTACTTTTGTTATGCTCGGCTCTTACGCAATGTTTTTTTACTAACCTATTCTAATCTGCTTAATGAAATACCCGCGGGGTATAGAGCAGAAAACCTCACGTAAATCTTGCTTAACAACTAATAAACTATTATCAAATGCATAGATTTTGAACTTCTGTAAAAATTCAGGCGTAAATATGTTCTCTTTGCAGAGACCGGATACAATATTAGTTTGTCAGATTAAAGCTCAAACTGAGTGTTGTATTGCGTTTGAAGCTTAAATAAGTGTTCAACGGCCGCAAAGTTTCGCGCCAAAAAAGTAGAAGCTCAAAAACTTATAATTCACTCAGAAACAAAACAGGAAAGAAAAGAAACAAGGCAATTGTAAGACTATGCATTGTTTAAATGATTAATGAAAGAGAAGGACGATGGGGAACGAAGGGGAAGGGATGGGGGAAGGGGGGTGATGAGGAAAATTTTTATACAAGAGTATGGTCAAAAAAGCATTGAATTACAAAAAAACGCAGTTTTGTCTTCTACCCACTTTCATCTTTACGATACATGATAAACTCTATCTTTTTCATAACTGTTTTTTATACTTTAATAGCTATAACAAATTAGTTTACCTACGTAGACAGTATGATTATTGTTATAACAATCTGCTGACAGTAATGTTCGGATTTCGAATACATGGTTCGAATACATTATGCCAGGGAACTCCGTGGCTTTTTTATTACTATAAACCTCGTCAACTGATCTGTTGCCAGCAGGGTTGTCGTGATCGTGCAGCAGTTAGCACATCCGACTAATAATTAGGGGGCATCTATACGTTTTTTCATTCAAAAAAAGTAGCAGTTCGTAGTTCGCTGTCGCTATTTTATATATGTTCACTTCTATTATTTGTATAGCAAAGCGTTGTGTACCGCTTGCCTCCTAGCATCACCAGCCTCCGAGATGAAAATAGAACTACAATAATCAATAGAAGTTGAAAGGAGCTCCAGTGCGTTTTACTGTTATAAAAAACTATTTATTTTTTTTTCTACTTCACACTTCAATAGTTTCTGATTTTGTATCAAGATTGTTTCATTAACCAATTAAGTGATGTGTTGCGCATGACTAGAGAAGGGCCAAGTACACGAACAGGAACTAAATAACAATAGCGTTATATATATTAGATTCAGAAGGCTAACAAGTGTTTAAACTATATCTGCCAAAACTGAAATGGAGTGGCTTGGTAAAACTTGCAAATGTATCTTTTGTTTAATTATCTTGCTATTAGTTATTAATTGACTTGCCTAACGAACGTAATGGCTATGTTGCATGATTTCTGCCTAACATACGTTTTACTGACAAGGCAAGAAAACAAGAAAAAGAAAGTTTTTAAACATTTTAAAGGAAATATTTTAAAGTGCTTCAAAGAATTAGAATTTTCAACATTTATTTATAAATATAAAGTCTTTTTTCGTTACATGTTAAAAATTATATTTGTGTCTAGTTTACATATATATCAAAAGCTATTTTGTTTATTGTTATTTCTCTTTCATTAACTCTGACCAAGATCAATAATTATAAATATGGCAGATAGACCCAGTAGCCACGCAAGTTTAGGTTTAGCCTTTAGGCTCGAATCACGCACTGATCCATTATAGAACCTTCTATTCTAGCTCATAAATTGTTAAAATTCCGCCATTGCAATTAACAAAAAATTGCCTTTATTTTCTTTGTTCTTAGCAGTGTCATAAAAGAAAAAATAAACATTCGATAGGACTGCCATTGCCTCAAATGTCTCTAAAACAGAATTATTGTAACAAAAGCCGACGTACTTGCAATTGGGAGATTAGGTAAAGGTTATCTTTAGTGCTCACTTAGCTGAAGAAACAAAATATAATCATAACTTCCTCGCTGTAGTGTAGGTTGAAAGGTTATGCTCAACAACAGCACCGACAAAAACACCGACAAAAGGTTTCAGTTACAAAAGATATACTTAAAACATTTTCTACGAAGAGATAAACTCTCGTGCCGTTCAGTTGATTATGCCACGATTGCTATGAACAACCAAAGATAAGAAAGCAATGACAATTTTTTTACAATGACTAAAATGATTACAAAAACATTCTTAATGAATGTGTTCTAAAATATTAAAAAGATTTCAGCCTTAATTCTTTTATATTATATTTTTTATATTTTCTTTTCTCATAATTATACTCAAAGAAAACAAGGTTTACTTTTAGCAGGGAAGCATTATCAGTTCATAGTCTTATTCATTCGTCCCCAGGCGCGGATCAATAGGAAAAATGTTGACCGATTTACTGTAAAACGAGCGCCGAAGGCGCAAGATTCAGGCATATTTCCCAGGGAAATTTTTTCTTCTTCAGCTACCTAAAGTGACCTTTCCTGCATGGCTTGTTGTGTCAGTCACACGATATGTTTGCTAGCTAGTTCCATTCTCCTTGGATAAAGCCTTCTCTGTTTCCAGTAATTGGCAAAACAAATTAAATAAATAAATTTTTGAGATTCAACTTGCAGTTTACTTTTATTAAAAATGTATACATATCTATTTATTATTTTATTATTATTTTATTATTATATGAAAATTCTGACCGATTTCCGTAAAACGGTGGAAACTGGTATGGATCCGCGCCTGGTCCCTGTTAGTCAATTTGTCAGCATATACTTACCTTTTATTCTATACTAAGTGCACTTCTTTATTTAGCCTCTAACAAAATGGAACAAATTTACTTCAATCTAATTAAACAATCACTCAATTATCTTCTATTGTCATTTGCTCCAAAGTTTTCATTGACATTAGTTATAATGTGATCTTTAATAATTGACTTGAATGATTGCTTGTAACAAGCTATGAGGGGAGTCAGATATGAGGAAGCACCGGTTTTCCTTTTGGGTTGTCAAGTGATTAAACAATAGGCTAGGAAGAATGGGCAACTACTTCCTTCGCAATTGACGTTAAATATAACTTTTATTATTTATTATATGATATGATTATAACAAGATGTATTTATAACAATAGAATAAAGCTCTCTCATGCAGTCGAAGCTGTACCCATGGCATGTTGGTAGTATTTTTTATCAATAAGAATCAAAGCAATCCTCCCTCCGTTATACGTTTAACAGGTTATGGGCCCATGTCAAGACACAGGCGACTTATTTTTGACGAAGATGAACAAAAGTATGAGCATTGGGAAGTGAAATTTCTCGTGATACATGAGTTTGCAGAAGTTCCAAAGAAGAGATCGACGAAGAGAAAAAGGAAGAAACTTTGCCGAACTTATTCTGTTCCTCGATGATAAAAGTCTATCTCTCGTTATGAGAGACGCCCGAGACGATGGCAGAACCCTTTAGCGACCGCTCATTTTTGATGAGGTAGGGGGGTTGGTGCAATTTAGGCGGGTTCATACAAAAAATTTGAGGTTTAAAAGGAGGGGGAGGTCATCTCCAAAAAAGGGAAAAAAGGAAGTTACTCAAATAGAATTGAAAGCCAGATGCCACAAATTAAAGTAATTCTTATAAAGCACACTTAATGTCTATAAAATAGATTCTCATCCTTAATATTAATAAACATTATATGATTTACTGAATTTCGTAATGTATAATGATCTATGAAGATTCATATTCTACTTTAAATTTTAGAATATAAATTATGTCACATAGCCGGAACATTGTTCCAAAAGTAAATTAAGCAAAAAAGTGATAACAGTATACTTTTAACACGGACAAATTTAAATTTGACTGAACCTCCCGGGGGGGCTACGCTATTAGTTTTTGGGTAGGGGGTGTGCCGCCCTGAGCCCAAAACCCTGACCCTATACCAGACCTATGAATCTCTATCCCAGACCTTTAAGTCGAAAATCATACCCTACCCCTAAGTAAACTTCCCTTAAAAGCTGCCTAATCGTACCATTGCATTAGCGTGCTTATAAGACTGGCGTCACATCTGTGTTGGTCGTTTTATTAATGCCATAGATGTTATCATAACTGTCTCAACACTTTATAATGCAATCATATCTTTTTCTCCAAGCTTCACAGAAGAAACATAATTGCCAGGTTGGCTTTTTAAACAAAAGGTAACAGAATTTACATTTATATAGGACTGAAGAAATCAGGAGCAAGAGCAGCCGGTTTCTTGTTGTTCCTAAAGCAGTCATATGCAGATATTTGCATCTACACCTTCACTGTCAACTTCTGTAATTGTATCATTATTATTGCCAAAAGGAGGATATAGCAGACTAAAGACTTTGGGCTGCAAGTTACCCCGGAAGTTAGTTAAAAGTCTGAAGTATAAAATTTGTCAAATGTTTGTTTGTGTTCCTAACGCAATTATAGTCTATGTCTTAAAGTCTTTCAGAGCACTAGGTTTCCTCACGACTCTTCCACTAGCTGTGACCCATTCGCCCGTCCCCAGATCGCTTAGATTTGGATTTTTTTGAGGTCGCTGCTCTTATGTATTTTGTTTGTTGGAAACTGATGGTTGCGGTGTAGGTTCTGTATTGTAAGCCTGCTGATGTAATTGGGGTTATCATCCTTTTCTTCATCAGAGCTGGTGGATCTGCCGCTGTAATCTCGATTTGGGGAGTAAAAAATTCTTATACATTTCGCAAGTGGTGTCCGTTTCAACTGTAGACTGCGCGATTTTTTTAGCAGAATTTGTAGAACCAAATATTAACTTTATGCTCTACTTTAGCTTTGGACCACTTTTTCCTAATGGTTGGCCAACCGCGAACTACATCTCTCACCTGTAAGGGTCTTAAAAATTCGAGTTTCTATCGTAGCAACAAGATTGGCGGATTTTGGTTTGATGGAGCTTTTCTTGTATGTTAAGCACCACCTCCGGCTGCAGCAATTGATCATAAAGGGGTGTCAGTGTTCTTGTTCTTCGCCTGTGTAATCTCTGTGCTGGTGAAGTTCCTATTCCTTCCGTTGAAGTGTTCTAATAATGCAAGTTCCGTGGGTCTTCGCTGGTATCAAGGGCTTTCTGAAGTATAGACTTTGCTGTCTTCACACTATTCTCAGCTTTACCATTGGCTTAGAGATAATGTGGCTAGCTTGTGATATGTTTAAAACCATAGCTCCTAGAGGATCTTGTAAACTCATTAAAGTAAACCTGTGGATGTCCATTATCTGTAGTGAGCCTTCTATAGGTAAACCCTATCGAGCCATGTGCGTGGCTTTAGCTTGCTAATCACTGCTTACGATATCGCTCGTGCAACTGGTCTTTTTCAAACAGGGCTGCAAATTTATTCTGTCATAGAACGTTTGCCGTCGCACCTGTTTTAACTGTAATTTCTCTTCTTTTTTGTTAGTACTAATGTTACAAAGGCTTTGTTTTGGGAGACATTTGTGTCAACGTGGTTCATACACTCACTGCTATCTACACTAGTAACATACTCGTCAACATCATCCTCGTGCTCTACACTGTTTATACGTGGTTCGCCGGTGCAACATGCAGCAAAGTGATTCTTTTGTCCACAAATATTGCATGCCCTGCCCAATGCATTACACTTGATTCGCTCAATTGCTTGCCATCTCTTGCAGAACTTACAGAGCAGATTTCCTCTCTTTGGCTACTTTTCTATCATAGCTTGTGGTTTTTATACGTGTTCTTTTCTAATCTCCTCCTGTCCACGGGGACTAATCCGCTGTTGTGGTTATCGAGACTGAGATATCACAACTCGACATTGCTACTAACAGTTGTTGAATGAATTTCAAAATTTTGTCACAATGCAAACAATAAAGAACGTTCTCACACTTTAATACTCAATTCTGACACCATGTATAATGTTCTGTAAACATGTCCAACACTAAACTTATAACAATATCTACTTCAGTATCACTCGTCCGCCATATTCGCTATAAGAACATGGTATGTTCAAATGTGGCGTTGCGCATGTGCCAAGAAGTAATCTCATATCACAAAGGCTACTGAACAGAATGTGTGGAATTGTTGCCAAGAAGTCTGTGAATGGATGAGACACCTGGTCCTCATGAACATTATGGTAACACATTGAACAAAGACCAGCTATGAAACAGGAGTCAATGTAAAAGCAGCAGTATAAATCATAATGCTATTAGGAATAATTAGGGCATGTATTTCTAGAATGTCTAATAACAATACAAAACATGTATTACTTGTTTATCTTCAGTGCATGTATAAGTAGTTTATAAAATAAGGAAATACCCTCAGAACATTTATAGGCTGAATCGGAAAATGTCCACCATCACATAACAACATAATCCATATTTTCTTTTTATTGAAAGTTGGATAGTATTGATTTTTTAATTTCTTTTTATTAGTGTTCAGCTTAAGAAGGCATATGCTGAATGAAATTTGCATATTTTTGATCCAGAAAAAGATGCAACTTTTGCTGATTAATACATTGTGCGGTCAAAGTATGTGGTCAGCTATCCTCAACACATTGAGGTGCTTGCATTTAAGAAAAAAGCAGGACAGAAAAAATAGCAAGAAAGAATAGGGAGCCGAAAGAAAAGGTGTAGGAAGACACATGTAACGTTGACTAACCGGACATCATGCAGGCAGCCCCATTTTAATCAAGTGCTTTGAAGGTTACCTGCATGGGTACGCAAGCCCTGTACTATATAATTCCAACTTACTTGCTAGACTGCATTTTGCGTCTCAAGATGAAAAATAACGAAGCCTAATTTATATAATAATAACTCGGATATTTTATAGGAAGCCCGAGTAACAAGACTGTCAGCTAGGCAAGTTTTGTTTACATGTTCTAATTAAAATATTACAATATTCCAGTCGCTACTTCGTTATTTCATTAAGATATTATGAATTAACAATTATTAAAAATTATTCTACACCTGCTTCAACATTACAAAACTACAGCAACGTTAGAGCTCTTTTCGTTTTATAAGTTACAAGCTGGTTATGATGGTCAAAACTTTTTTAAAAATGGATCGTTTGACTGAGGAAATGTTTGCTGTATTTCACAATGCCAGTTTTATTGTAGCTACTTTTCTTCTTAGAAGAGAAATAAGACAAAAAAACAACTATGTCACCAAGTGCATGTCTAAGTCCGTAAGTGCATGGTCCAATCTTCGGATTGTGTTTGGAATATTTATCGGTTTTATTTCGTATAAAATACACGAAAGGAATGCTAGGGGAATTTTTGCTGAATATGGAAACAAATATGGCTCATGCACATTAAGACCACTCAGCTGGTGCATGAGTTAGTGCACAAAATCCCAATTATTCGATTAATTTAAACCTCTGATCATGAAGATAGAAGGAGGATTAAAGAAAAACTCCAAATTTGTTTTTAGACAAAATGGAGGTTGTTTAAAGTCACTATGAGGTGTGGGATTAGGAAAAACTTTGGTCCAATTAATTTGCTTGGGAACGGTATTTTTCTTTGATAAAACCCTGGTCCCTGAATTTACTATTGAAAATTTAAAGGATTTCAAAAGCATGGACGCTTGTGATTATTTTGGGCGATTTTTTCTGCCAAAAAGAAAGGAGTTATTTTTAACACGGCTTAAGAACTTAAGAACTTAAGAAGTTTAAGAACTGTCTCAGCGCAACTCTGTATGAGCCGCCGCCTCGCCAAACCTTGCCTTGGGCTCGGCTGGCTCGTTGGCAATTATTTCTTCGTCAAATTAATCTTATAAGGAGAGATTTTGTAAAAACTGTAAAACATAAATTTAACGCAAAACAGTTCTTAAAATCCATAGAATACTAGTAAAAAAGTTAAAAGTCTAAGAATTTATAAATCGTTGTTAAAAAATGTCACGACATTTCGACTTTAACTAACGCCATTGTCAAGTGAAAAATGATGAGGAGAAATGGTATATATACTAAATAACAATAAAATATTATCAATTAAAATATTCCCGAGGGCCAGAAGGGCCCAAGGAAACGTGACACTTGTAGTAACATTTTTTAACAACATTTTATAAATTTCTTAGATTTTTAAATCTTATTAGTATTTTATGGATTTTAAAAACTGTTTTGCGTTAAATTTATGTTTTAAGATTAATTTTAATATGTTCGACTGCATCGTGCTCCTCAACTGCCGTTTAACATACAGTATGTCCTCAGAAAATTATTGCTCGACTTGGCTTGCATAAGTGCTCATGACGAAAGGTTAACAATCGAGCCCTATGTTTCCCTACATTTGGACACCTTATTACGAATACTTTACTTTGTTATGTTCGGCCAAAATATTAAATTTTTTCCTGGGCGCCTCTTAAGTTCAAACTTTTGCAAGAGAAAATTATGCCAGTTTATTCAACTGTAAATGTGAGAGAATTATTTTCAAAGATTTTCAGAATTTTTAAAGCAAACCTTGAACATCTAATTTTATCATAAAATTATTACAAACATTTAACCGCACAAGCAAGTGACTAAATGAGTTTTGTAAAACAATGCTGGAATGCATGCACCTGCAAAACGGCACTCACTCATAATAATTCTCACTCAGAGGGAGATGAGTAAAAAGGAAGAAGAAGAAGATTAATTTTCTCCTGGCTACATGTCTCCACACATTAAGCCAGAACAAAGTGCCCTTTATGGTGTTCGGGTTCTTTGAACAATTTTTAAGTTGTTCAAGTCATTTCCAAAGCCAATTGTTGTTTACTCAAAACCCAGGCGCTTGAGAAAAAAAATATTATATAAGTACAAAGACTTTTTTTTTAAGAACCATGCAGTAAAAAGGTGTACACCAATGATTAATTAAAAACAAGTAAAAGGGTGTACACCAAAGATTAATTAAGAACACTTTTAAGAACCTTTAAGGCTGAAATCCCCAAAATATTTAAGAACATTCAGCCTCGGCCCAACAATAAACGTTCTTATAAAAAAAGATTGTAAGTATTCACAGTCGGTGAGGCAAGAACGACAAGACAACGCGCGAGTGAGCAGCAAAGAGTTTCCCCGTCCTTAGGCCCTTTTCTCGCAGATTCTGGCATCTTTTCCTGTAACATTCCCTTGATCAAATATAAGGTGAAACTGGAAATGTTACTACTGGAAGCGAAATGTTATATCACTGAAATTTACAACATAACTGCGGCGAGTGCAGAAACATTGTATTATTGCAATCATATATATCAGTGTACATTATCAAAAAAATTTGTATAAACTGAATTTTAATAAATGTTTTTTAAAAAGTTAAAAACCTCCAAAAGATTTAAAAACTCGCGAAAGTTTAGAAGTGCTATGCATTAGTTGTTCTTCAGGAGAACTGATTAAAATTACAAAGTTTCACGGGAATGCAGAAATGTTATCTTTTTTAACTGTTATTTGTAATCTTTGTAATATTCTTATGTGAGTTACTTTAAGTAATGCATGGGTACCAGCGTACTGTGTGTACTTACCGTAGCAGTATAACTAAC
>JAPEIX020030893.1:0-12117 GCA_026122405.2 Zoanthus sansibaricus
TTTCAGCTATATTATGCTTTACTCACACAGTACATAATTTGTATTGACCGACAGAAAATAGACAAAAATAAATACTTATTTCATTTCCAAAAAAGGATAAACTGTGTCTTTTTGCTGTTTATCCCAATAAAAGGTGCCAAGGAAAAAACATCTTGAATTTCTCAGCCTGGTCGCGAACTCACCACCTTTCGCCGCCAAGCTGGTGTTCTCAAGCTGAAGCACCAGACTTGACCAAGATTGGCATCTTCAGTAAAAAATGTAAACTTTAACATCGCCTTTCCTTAAAAAACAAAAGCCAGGCGACAAAATTCAAATCTCGAAATCCTTCATATTTACTGTTACTAGCGTAATTCCTATTTACTGGGTGCTACTGCAGTCAAAATAGATCCTCTTCAACATACGTTAATTACTTGTATATAAGGGAGGTCAATTCTGCACAGAACACGTAACACGTCAGGATTCGCGAGCTCAATCGCTCAAGGGTTTTTCAGACTGTAATTTCCAGTTTCCTTCCTTCATAACTGAAATTAACTTTCAACGAAGGCAAATGCGTAACGATTGTAAAACGTCGTTTTTATCATTTACAGAAATTTTATCTTCGAGGATAATTTTCGCAAGTAAGCGTAATGAGCGATTGGCAGATTTTAAGGCCCCGATCATCTGAGACGGACTGGCCCGGTTGACCGGGATTACTTTTTCTAACGAGATTTCGGCTATTGGCATGAAATCTGTTACAATTTGGCTCACGGTTACATCGAAATTTTTCAGACCGCTTTGCCGATATACAATCGTCTGGGATCCCCGCAAACTGGGCTTAAAATTATTCATATATAACTGCACACCGAGCTGGCCCGGCATCGCAATTCTGCCATAATGTAAACAAATATTAGACTCCTGTCAACTTGTATCCTGGCAGGGGCCGGCTCGTATTATGTAGTACCGGGTTAAAGTTGTGTTTTCCGTCCGCTCAACCTGGCCAGCCCATCTGATATAATCGGGGTCTATCAAGATAAATATTGTATAAAATCCAGTGGTATACCGTCAGTTCCTGAAAGGTAACCAAGCTCCTACATGAAACTGAGGCTTAGGGTGACCCGACACAGAGAAGTGAAATTAATTATCATAAGAAAGAAACGTCCATTATTTCCACTTCTCTAACTGTGTCATGTCACCCTAACTCACTAAGCCTCAGTTTCATGTAGAAGCTTGGTTACCTTTCAGGAGCTGTGAAATGGTCTATTGGTAAAGAAGATTTTAAAAAAACGATAGCTAGCGGCAGGAGCCTATAATAGGAGCGAGCAACTCCCATACTAGACCTATGTCACGGAGTTTTCATGGACTGGTTAATTTTTAGATAGCTATTCGTGGGAAATTTCAATAGACGGTCCCAGAGGAATCAGACAATTCATACAAACTTACAATGATATCATTGATTGAGTATGGACGCATGTGATTGGTCTGAGCTCGCGAGAACTGAGCTAAAAATAAGTCGGTTTGTGAAAAAGCCGTGACTCTAGAACATGGAAGTTGCTCGCTCCTACTTATGGGCTCCTGCTAGCTGCGATTCGATTATATCAACACGATATCAATTTTCATTAATCAGCCGTCCGTGTTTTTAATAAATCTACATGGTTGCTTGGCGATACAAAATTATCTTCACTCAGGGGCGTACCCAGGCGGAGGTTCCAGGGGTTCCGGAACCCCTCTATTTTTTGCCGACATATAATTTTGAATCATTTCTAACATAAAGAAATCGATTACTACTGTATTTAAGCGGAATGTAAATGTTTCAAGCATTGCGACAGTCAAAGAATACGTTTAACGAAATTCGAGGTAAATGTGCATCATTGGACTTATTAAGGGGGTATATAGTGTTCCTCCCGAAAGAGAATAGCAAAATGGAACCCCCCCTTCAAAAATTCCTTGGTACGCCCCTGTCCCTTTAAAGTTTTTATACCTCGTGTCGAGTCAATCAGATGAATTCATTTGCCCCAATAAACTCGCACTTACCCAAGGAAGTAACGAGAAAGCACACCAGTATTTATTGTTTAAAATATTCTTGCAGCTGTTACAAATTTAGTCAGAAAATACTACCATTCATAAGTGTTTTTACACTGTTGAGGTTTGTCACTAAACTGAAATTAATGTTTTCTTTATGTTTGATGATTTATTTGAAAATAATCTAATTGCGTACTATATTCTTTGGTTTTTTCGATGCTTTTACATGGTAAGTCGTCCCGATCAGTTTGTTACATTCTCCTTTGTGCTACGACTATCAATACTTGTTATTGTCGAGTCCTGTATCCCTAAATACTAGGGAACATTCATTGGCGGCAACACGGCACAAATCCCTCATAGATTCTTGCACCTGCAAAACATGATTTGCCATAACACACCTTGAGATACATATAAGGTAAATTCTACTGAGGTTTATGGGTTGATAATAACAATATTAATCTTTAATGAGGAAACCTTTTCATTACAAATGACTTTCAAACTGGACATCAAAGACTGACAATACAATTCTATTCAGTTCAATACAATTCTAAAAACTAAAGAACTAAAACAAAAACACAAAAATGTAGACTAATAAAATTCTATATACGAATCGGTAAAAGCTAAACTAAGACGAATACATAAAATCAAAAACTCATAAAAGATAAAAAAATAAGTTTTAAATTAAGATTTTGAATATTATCATTAGATGTAGTATTTTTCTTCAAAGTATTGAAATCATTTACTGCATGATAACTTATTCTTTATTTGCACTAATTTCTAGTTACTTTTGGAAGCCTTTACTTATCTTTATTACGTGTATTATATAAGCCCATTTAGACATTAATTTTGTATAAAATGCACCTTCTATCTAATAGCGTTTTTGCTGCCTTATTTTGTCAAACCTCAAGACTAAGCGTACTATTGTTATTGAGCTCGAGCCTCGATTTCAAAAGACAAGACCGCGAGAGACTGGAATGCAGTTTACCTCACCTCACCTCGTGGTCAGCTAGGGATTGCGGGTTATTGTGGATTATTGCGGATTTCTATCTAAAATTTGGTAAGTTTGGCATAATTTTTATTCATCAGTTTCTTGGGACAAGCTACCACAGCTTTCAAAGAGTGTTCAAGGAGGTTTTAAAGAGAGTTTCAGACCGACAAGCAATATCTTGACACGAGGAAGTTGTTGCCTAGGAACTCGCTAATAAACTTGTTTCTAATTGTCACAGCACTTCCCTTTCTTTCAGAAACTTCTAGTATTTAATATTTATATTGCACATTTTTGATATGGATATGATCAAATGCGCATCACAAATAATTACAGTTTTCAACAGTTGAGGGTTTTAGATAGTCCACAACAGTGGCTCATATATTAATAATCTTAAATGCCCTCAGTACTATGAAGAATACAGCTATAACACCGAGATCGCTACCCAGCTCTTTTAGACAAATATGTGGATTCTTTTAAGTCCCTCGATGGAGTGTTGACAGATTGGACCTACGGTTTAACGTCCTTAACCGAGAAGACGCGAAAGTCTATTTGCAGATGTTAGAGCAAAGGCAGCACTTTTTCCTCAATTATTTTAAGACCCTGAGTGCTGGTCCGGCTGGGAATCTAACCCGAGCCTCCCGCACGATAGACTGGCACCTTACCACTGAGGCTAACCAGGTGGCGAATGCATAAATGCGATAATATCTTGCTGACAATTTGCACCATCATGCTGAGTTTTGGCAAGGATGGATTTTTGGTCTAGATCGCTTGAATGATCTCAATAGATTCCATAAGTAACACAAATCTCAATTTTTGTGATGTCACACTACGCCACTCTGTATGAAAAACTTACCAATTTCCTAATCCTTTCTGGAGTATTTGCACATGGTGTAAAATACGTGTCACGCGACACTGTGTCAAAATGTGAATCACGCACTCCGGCAGCATGTGACAGATATCCACCAGGTGTGTTGGGAGGCGTGGAGGGTGGAGAGTAAAACTCATCCCCAGACGACCCCTGACTTTCATTGTCTTTTGAAATGAAATTATTTGGCAAAGCAATATCGACGGGAGCAGACAATGCAGAACCTTGCAGAAATGGTGTGGATCCCATGACGAGGCCCTGCTCTGCAGGCGAAGAATTTGTGTTGTTTCCTGTTCTCACGGCATAAGCCATAGTTGGGCCGCCTTTCTCCAAAAACGGGTACGATAATGGTGGCGGGACACGGTTTAAACTGCATGGGATGTCTTGAGGTGGATGATCAAATATTTTGTTCACAAAGACGGTGATCATGAGAATATCAGCAGCTTCAAGTTCTATGGCATTTCGGCTGAGAAAAAAAAATTAATCCCGTTTCAAAAGAAACAACAGGTCAGAGGAATTAGACTCACATATATTAAAGTAATCCAAATTTTAGTAGACTCGACAAACCAGCCATCCCCATCAAACCATTGTTTTAAATGTCAACTCTTTAGTGGCAGCCAAACCTTCATTTAACTACCGAAGAAAGTGGACGATACCTCACAGAAACTGATTGAAGTAAATCTTAAAGTGGCATACATGTATGGGCCAACGAAAACTCGTTATTCGCTAGCAAATGTTGCCTTATAGCTCTGTTGATAGGGATGTTGCACCAATATCGCAGAATCCAATGCCTTGAAAAACACTTTTTCAGCTTGAGGATTTTTTCTATTGCCTGACCGACTCTCCTCGGCATCATGAATCATTTATTGATTAGCGATTGCATATCGACAAGTTAACAAACTTTTTTTAACTGTACAGCAGTAACACTGATTGCATCGTACCACTACAACCGTGCTGCTGTATCTAGATGACTGTAAATATTGTACCTCCATAACTGTACCGTACTACCATACCTGTATAATTGTATTACTGTATCTCTATAGCTTTACACTGTACTATTATAATTCTATAACCGTACCGTACTTTGGTACCAGGGCAACCGTGCTACTGTACCTCTATAGCTTTATACCGTACTACTGTACCTCTATAGCTTTATACCATACTACTGTACCTCTATAGCTTTATACCATACTACTGTACCTCTATAGCTTTACACCGTACTACTGTACCTCTATCGCTTTATACCGTACTACTGTACATCTATAGCTTTATACCGTACTACTGTACCTCTATAGCTTTATACCGTACTACTGTACCTCTGTCGCTTTATACCGTACTACTGTACCTCTATAGCTTTATACCGTACTACTGTACCTCTATAGCTTTACACCGTACTACTGTACCTCTATAGCTTTATACCGTGCTACTGTACCTCTATAGCTTTATACCGTACTACTGTACCTCTATAGCTTTACATCGTACTACTGTACCTCTATATAGCTTTATACCGTACTACTGAACCTCTATAACTGTACCAGACTACAGTACCTCTTCAACAGTACGCAATATTTTTCCTTTATAATCATGCTGCTGTACCTGTATAACTATACTTTTGTACTTTTGTAAGACCACCATCACCATTATCATCACCATCACCACTAATGCCACTATCATCATTACCATCACCAGTGTCATCATCACCACCATCACCACTAACGTCACTATCATCATCACCACCATCACCACTAACGCCACTACCGTCATCACCATCACCACTGTCATCATCACCACCATCACCACTAACGCCACTACCGTCATCACCATCACCCTTATCATCATCACCATCACCAATATCATCATCACCACCACCATCATCATCACCACTATCACTACTACCATCATCACCACCACCATCATCACCACCATCACCACTAACGCCACTACCATCATCACCATCACCATCATCATCATCACCACCATCACCACTAACGCCACTACCATCATTACCATCACCATTATCATCATCACCACCATCACCATAACGCCATTACCATCACCACCACCATCATCACCATCACCCTTATCATCATCACCATCACCATTATCATCACCACCATCACCACTAACGCCACTACCATCATCACCACCATCACCACTAACGCCACTACCGTCATCACCATCACCACTGTCATCATCACCACCATCACAACTACCATCATCACCACCACCATCATCATCACCACCATCACCACTAACGCCACTACCATCATCACCATCACCATTATCATCATCACCATCATCACCACTAACGCCACTACCATCATCACCATCACCATTATCATCATCACCACCATCACCATAATGCCATTACCATCATCACCACCATCACCATTACCATCATCACCACCATCACCACTAACACCACTACCATCATCACCACCACCATCATCATTACCATCATCACCACCATCACCATCGCCGTCACCCCTAATTTCAAATTTATTATGCGGTACCCCCCACTTTTGCGCCGTTCTCAATTATCAATTGAAACAAATTTTCAACATTTACAGATCTTTGCAAGCTCAATAAACATATACTCTCATCCTATAACTTAAAATCAAATTTCTCACCTTGAGTACAATGCGAGTAGTTTAGAATTGACGAGAAGCAATGCATGAATGGCATTCTCATTGCCCTTGTTTCTTGCCATACCTAACGCAGTGTTCAACAAGCCAATGCTCATTTCACTTAAGGGTTGATTAAGCTGGATGCGCTCAATAGCTTCAACCAAAAAACATTGTTGCTGCGTCGACAACACAGACCATGTGTCAATTAGACTTCCTAAGTTGTTCCAGATTCTCTTGCGACTTGATACAACATCTGGTTTAAGTAGCTCGAGCGATGCACCGAAATGCATTGTAGCAATGCGATAAAGAACTGATAATTTTCTCTTCAGGAAATCCTCTGATTCGTCACCATCACCGTTGAATGCCAAAAAGCAAAGCTCATAGAACTGAAATGGTAAAATGCCTATGAGCATAAAAGTTCCTAAAATGTATATTTCATCTACAAATTTGCAAAAAATAAAAGGAAAATCTGAGTGTCTTTACCACTTGAAGAGTTTTGAGCTGGGAAATAAGGAGATTGAGGCATGGTTTAGCTTCAAAGTTTATTCCTTAACGTATCAACAGCCAATTTACGCATGATTTACAGATAAGTCAGACTGACAAACTTGATTATTAACTCATATGTGTAGTTTGAGGAACTAATTAACGTTTGAGGGGTATTTAAAAAGCAGTACTTAGAGTGAAATCAGTGTTCCAGCCACAAAATTCCGCTTGAGGGCTTAAGTTGCTACGACAACCCATTTTGGTGACTAGAGTTTTTTAAAAGAAAGGGCCAATGTACCGATATCTTTCTAATATGCAACAGAAAAGACACAGTTACAAGTTAAGACAATGAAAATGGCAATTTACATTTGAAGCTAACATGGGGCATTTTTTTCTACACAATAGAGTAAATCTTTTGCAACAAAGCAAGCAACAGTATAATTGCTGAATCATGCACCACATTAAAATGGATGAAAATAGCAATAAAGGTCTGCAAATATTTATGCATTTGTTGTTTATCAACCAGCTGAAATCGATCAACCAATGTGAGTGGAAGTTTTTTTTCATACGATCTTGTTTTTGCTTCGATTCGTTTCTTCAGCTCTCCACTAAACCATCTGCGTTTTCCTCTTAACTGTCAAGATCTTCTTCCTTTCATTTCTTTTGAACTGTTGCTATCTGCTTTTTCATTTCTTACTGGGAAAAAAACTTCCGATAAACCTCAAAGATATGTTTGTAAGGTTTAACCTTACCATCATGGATAAACATGAGTTCCTGCAATACTTCAGAAACTTAGTCGAGGCTCAGCGGTCAGTAAATCAGGTAAAATATTCATAGATTCATTTTCACGTTGTGTAAAAAGGTACAGAGCTGTTGTTTAGATTAAAAACTCTTTTCAACTGGAAAATTGTTATAATGTATTGTAGCTAAAATATCAGAGACATTTTCAGCAAGAGGAATTAGGGAAGGAAAGGGCCATAACGTTCCTTAAAATGCTTTTGCTGTGGATCATCTCTCAATCTTTTGCGGTAATATGGCAGCATAAGGGATGTGGTTATGTGGCACATGTGTACTAGTACTGTAGCTACTCAACTATATACTAAGGTCACGCTGTTCATGACTCTAAGATCCAGGCTCACTCTTAACTTTCACTTGGTAGATTTACGTGGTAATGTTTTAGTGCTCATGCACACTTATTTATAAAAATCGTACTTTTCCTGAGTCTCGCAATTATTAAAATTTTGGCATTTTGAGTCTAATATAATTTTTTAAATATTTCTTAAATAATAAAAAAATATATAAAAAATATGTTCGGTAAACGAAGAACGAAATATAAATAATCTAGTAGTTATAGTCACTTTGATCGATCAAAGCACATTTTTAAGGTTTCCATGAAGACTAACTTTAAAGAATGAAAAATGTAATAGATTTTTTGTGCAGCAGGTCAAGTGATAGAGCCTCAGTATGATTCTTAAAAAATTCTTAGAATTTCTTAAGTCTGAGCCACGTGATTTATATAAACTGGATTCTCAAAAAAAAGTGTGTACTATTGTGGCTTCCAGTTAGCTGGTAGTACCTAACTGTTATATATTTTTACTATGTATACTATTGAAGCACAACACCAAATGACGTATATTCTAACCTGAGGATTAATTCTTGAGATGTTAGCCTGCGTCTTAGCTATTCATGATGAATATTGGACATACAATTATTAAAATTGTACTTTATATCAACTTTGACAGATAAAAAAACTGTTAAAAACAAGATTAGCTTCAACCAAAAAAAAACTATATTTTTCGTTCAACGAATTTTCTACTTCTCTGAAGTTACTGTCAATGGTCCAGAGCTAATCGCATGACCTAGAATTAACGGCCAACAAAGTAACAACCATGTCATGGATATTACTGCAAGGTTGAGCAGCTTCACAAACTATTCCATAGGATATCCTTATAGAATCTTAACTTTATAAGGCAGTACTTCAGGACCTACGTATTCAAATTAATTTTTGAATGTTCAATGCTGGAGGTGTCTCCCAGGAACTGGAAATATATTGTTTTTAATTTGGCAGGGACCACATGAGGCATCTTGGGATATTGAAGAGGACAGTTGTGTTGTGTTTGCTCATTTTTAAATAATGTTAAGGTAAGGATGAAGAATTTTTATTTCCCAAAAATGTTCCAAACTGCTACTCCAGGTCTTTCCCAACAATAGCTCAAAATGTGGAACGTGTGCAAATGAGAAAATTGGGGAAGTGGATAGCTTCAAAAACTCCCTCTTATTTAAAATTCTATATCAGAACCATCTTCTAAAATTACTTAAAATTGATCCATTAACCCCCTTCAATGATCCAAAAATGTTCCACAAGAACCATTTCCAACAATATTGTAAAATACTCTATCTGGACCTTCACATTCTGAACCCTTCTAAACATTTTCTGGTAATGGTTTAAAATGCCACACCATAACACTTCACTTCAATCTACATTCAATATCGATCAACCACAATCCTTCTCAAACAATTTTTCAAAGTGCTCCATCAGTATCCTCCACTGACAATCCTTCAAACGCTCCATCAAGACTCTCCACTGACAGTCATCAAGACTCTCCACTGACAGTATTTCAAATGCTCCATCAGGATCAGGATCCTCCACTGACAATCCTTCAAACACCCCATTAAGACCCTCCTTTGATAATTTTTCAAATGCTCCGTCTGGATCAGGATCCTACACTGACAATCCTTCAAACACCCCATCAACACCCTCCACTGCCAGTATTTCAAATGTTCCATCAGGATCAGGATCCTCCACAGACAGTCCTTCAAAAACCCCATCGACACCCTCCTCTGACAATACTTCAAAATGACTGTATAGAACCTTGCCCTCAGATGTTATGAAAATGGTCAATGAGGCAATGATGGAAAGAATGCAACAGCAGATCAGTGAAAAACTTGCTTGAAAATTTCCTCAATTTTTTAAGAGGTTTTCACCAGGCTATGAAGACACACAGAACTGAACATGTTTTATTCAATACATGGACGTATGTAACTCGGTTATAAAGTTAGAAAGAAAATGTTCCTCGAGTTGGATGCTCAGAAAAATTCTGAGTCACTGTAGTTTTATTTATTTATTTTTTTAAATTATTTGTCGTTTTAACAAATTAAATTAAAATAAACACCATAATTATGCAAATCATGTACAAGCTTATGTCTCACAACCTAGAGACAACCACCAATATTGATCAAGCCATATTAATGCTTCACTGAGCTATGAAAACAAAGTTGTAGACCAGTTGCAATCAACATGCATGTTCTATCCAAATTATTTTACACCACAAAATGGTTGCCTTTAAATATTGATCAGAGCGATTATTCTATGATATTTGCTTACCATTTGATGCCATTCTCAAGTACTGAGCAAAACTGAGTAAGTTAAAAGAAAGTTATTAAAACGTCAGTTTAACAAACAGCCTGCTTGGTTAAACTTACCTGTTTAAACACAATAATTGTACCATTGTCACAAGTGATTGAGGAATAAGGGTCTCCAAGCTCTTTCATGTAAAACACAGATGTGATGAGTGGTATAAAAAATTGAGTGGCAGCGTTAAGATCAACTTCTTTGAGACCTTCATCAGCAAGGCCTGCATTAACAGATTGTTTGTTGATGTGATTTGTAAATGATTGATCTGCCCACAGAAAAAGAATATCTGGCATAGAATTAACTACCAGAAGGCATTTCATTGTCTAAGCTTTAGAGACTATCTTCTGGGGCTTGGCAATGATCTGCAGATAAAAAGTATTATTAAAAGATATTATAATTGTGAAAGAAATTTAAATAGTAAATAAATATATAATCACTAGAGTGGTAGAAGGAAAGCATGTTAGGATTTTTGAGATTTTCCTTTATTTTGGATGTTTGGTAAGTAAGATAGATCCATGTAGCATTTGTAGGAAGCAAGTAATTATTATGGTAAATTCAGTGTTGTGTGTGAAATGTGGGAAACAGATACATGGCAGATGCATGAAAGTAAAGAGAGTGACCCCAAGATTGGGGAGAAATTTTGTGTGTGGAAGATGCAAGAAACAAGCTAAAGATTAGTGGGACCGGTGGAGGAGTTGTCAGTGTGAAGAGGTGAAAACAGAGAGAAGTTTCTATTATTTGGGGGATAGAGTGAATGCAAGACGTGATTGTGGGGGCAGCTGTGACAGCAAGAGCAAGAATTGGGTGGGTGACGTTCAAGGAATGTGGAGAGTTGCTGAACTCAAAAAGGTTCTCACTTAAGATGAAAAGAATGGTTTATCAGAGTTGTAAGATCGGTGATGCTATATGGGAGGCAAAGGATGTTCCTGGATTCCTGCACTGCACTTGAAGACTTGCTGCCAGCTGAATTGGGTATGTTTACAGACATGTGGTCCTGTTTCCTTTGCAACTTCAAGTGCAGGTACTACCTGCCATCATGAACAGGTTGGTGGCATACTGTGCAAGGCAAAGCAGTTGCTGCACTGCATGCGCAAGCACATATACATATATAACTGGGCTGTTTTATTCATATATGTGCTCATCTATTGTGATATGGCCCACACACACATACTGACCCATATAAGATTCACAATGCCATAAAAGAAAAACAGACATGCATTGACAACCAGCAGGGAGTGTCCTGTTTGCCCACCTCTAGCTCATGAGCTTCACCCTTGCTAAGCAATGGATGATGAGGAAGATGAGCTGGAGGAACCTTTGCCACAACCACCAGAGAAGTCTTTTGTGCTGAAGCTGCAGGACCACACATTGGTTGGAATCATCAATAGTGATGGTTGTGCTGAATGGGATTGGAGGTACATCTCTGCTGCACTGGACATGAAGAGAAGCAAAGACCATGTCTACCTCAGAGCAAACCGCCAAGAATTTCAATCAGAGTTCAGGGAGGCACAAATCCCTTTTGATCAGTTTCACTACAGAGCAGCTAAAGGTGGCCCCATTGGGCACACCATGGAGTCCAGGGCTTTGATGTTGATGCTGTGCCTGGTGCCCTTGAGAAAGCAGGCATCCAAACCTGTGAAAACTACAGCCATCTCTTTGCTGAACCTGCTGATTTCTTCCATGGTGGCCATGGGGTGTGATGGCTGGAGCTTCCTGGCTACTGTTTTGGCACTGATTGCCA
>JAPEIX020030957.1:0-12113 GCA_026122405.2 Zoanthus sansibaricus
CTGGCCAAACGGAGTCGCAAGTAGACGCAAGTTGTGAACTTGCGACTACTTGCGAGTCCGTTTGACCAGGGCCTTACGAAAGAAAAATTTTAGTAGCCGTAGGTAATTCTATCTTACTTTAAGGTTGAAAATATAAAATTTCAATTTATGGTTAGTTCGTGATACTGATAAAGAAAATTTTGGACGTGATGCTTGTAATAGTTGGGAGGAAGGGGAGGGGGGAGGGAAGAGAAATTGAATTTAGAATTGTGATTGAGTTTGTCTGTAGATGAATCAAGTAGTTTAATCATTTCTAGGTTGACGAGTTGTTGAAAATTATTGCCCTATGGAAAACACAATGCCGACAATTCGAAAGTTAGTCCTTCGTTAGAGTATTCTCATGTCCTTTATAGTTGTTCCTTACTTGCATTTTATTACTCGTTGACAACAGCTGGGTTACTTTATCTCGGCAGCTCTGATCAGCTTAGTGAATCTGAGTTTGGCTGTTCGCGTGATTTGTTTAACACTTACCTTTAATTTTAGGTTGTTCCTTTCACCAAAGTGAAAATGTTACTTCTGAAGAATTCGATTTCACAAGCAGTCTCCAAGTTGCCAGGGAGCATTTTACAGGAAGACACTGGCTGTTTAGCCAAATTGAGGAAAGTCTCGAAGAAAACAATTCAAAAGCTGGTATTCTTATTACGGGAGCTCCAGGTTCGGGTAAATCTGCCTTAGTTGCTCAGCTTATATGCTCTCGCACTTCGAGTCTTTTTATCCACAACAACATCATTGGGTACCACATTTTTAGTTATTCCAACAAGGATACTCAAAATGTGGTCAAGTTTGTAAGACATTTGTTTCATATGATAGCTCGGCGAGTATCAAAGTACAGAGAACTCGTAACACGGAATAGGTCTTTAAAAGAAAAATTGGATCATCTGTGTCCATTAAAACCTTCTGCTTGTTTTCGTAAAGTTATTCTTGATCCACTTAAGCAAATTGAGGATCAGGATTTAACTGTTCGTTATTTTGTAATTGATGCTATGGATGAATGCATGCCTTCCGATACTCAGAGCTCGAGCGATATTTTGACACTCGTACGTGAAAACATGCCTTCACTACCCAGATCAGTGAAAATACTTTTAACATCTCGACCAATGAGGCGCATATCTAAATTGAAACAATTTTTTACAGTATTTGACATCGACCCTGCGGATCCAAAGAATATTGATGACATTGATTCATATATAGCGAGGAGAGTATATTTTGAATATTCAAGTTTTGTTACATTCAGCTTAAGATTTGTGTCTGGTGTAGATGATCGGGTGACTTTGCTGCAAGTTATGAAGAAACTTGTAAGACAGAGTCAAGGTGCCATTCTTGGATTCCGAAGAGTTGGAGTTTAAATCCAATGGACAAACCGTTCCTACACGATTTGGAGCAATTTTACCGGTTTGAGCATTGAGAACAAACTGTTGCTAACAATGAAAAAAGGCATGTTGTGGGGAAGATTTCTTAAATGGCGGCGAATTGCTGCACGAATAGAGCTGAGAAACTTGTTTGTGATGTCTTCCATCTTGTTTCTTGCCGATATGCAAAATTTCTCGAGGCTCTTGTTCAATTCTGTTTGTAGTCATTTCCTCGATAGCGGTTATACAAACTCATTTTGTTGCTGAAACCATGCTGCAAAATTTAGTTAAACTTTGTATTTTTCTTTGTGTTTACATGGCCTCGCATGAGTAGAAACGTTTGTAAACAGAAAAATATCGTAAATTTAGTAAACAATAGAAACTGCTGTGCTGTTGATTTTAGGCGAATAAAACTTTACATTAAACACTAAAATACCACTTTTTGTTGCCGTTTTTGTGTTTAAAGGAGTTCCTTTCTCGTTGATTTTATGAATCTAGAGGAAAACGGGAAGCGCGCGTAATAATTTTTTTCACGGTTGAGTGACCAAGGTGAATAGCGCAGGATATCCGGTGTTTGATGAACCAATCAGAGCACGAGGAAAGTGCTATTCACCTGCTAGGTTAATACTAATATTGATTATAATGACAGTGGTATTCTGACAATTTATAGCATATGTAAAGAAAAAAAGTCACATAAGCTACTAGATTTTGAGTGATGGGTCACTGAACATTATGTTATGTTTATATTTCTTGTTAGTTAATGACCATTTTTCAGTCAATTTGCAATGTCTTTAGTTGCCATTGCAGTTAGTAACTTTCATAAAGTCTGGAATAAACAAAAAAAAGCATAAAAAGTAAAACTTATTCTTCTAATTCCTCGTTTCTTGTTAATTCCTAAGTCGGTTGATTTTTAGGAATAACAAAGAAGGAACACCCCGAGTCAATATTTACTGCAACTGATAAAACACAGATTAACGGAAATTAGATAAGAATCCCCTTACCTCATCGTGGTGGACGTGCATCACCCGCTCAATCCAGGATGGCTCAGTGTGAATGCTCTTTAAGGTTACTCTGATTGGTCCATAGAGGTAAGTATGTCCTTCATCTATTGGCCAATACTGATGACACTTGAGCTGTGTAGTAACATTTAGGTGAACCTAGATTAATTGCTTCGTAGCTTCTTTTAACTATCATACTTTTAAAGAAACTGTTTACCTCATTACGCATACAATAAACACTCCCACAACATTTGATGGAAAAATTTTCTACTACAAAATTAATCTGTTAGCAACTGCTCAAAAACGCCCAAGTTACGAAAACTATAATATCAAGGTGCATTTATGTGCGCAATTAATGTGTTATGCAATGAAAAAATAACCGAAAACCTTTAACGTTTCACTGTAAGTCTTTTCATTTTGTATCTAGTCTGGAGAGATTACTACAGAACACGATTGACTTAACCAGCTGTAGCATGATATATCAATTTATCGCCAGTTGCTCGCGATGGAAAAACAAAGATATTACTCAATAATTTTGACGTGGCTGGTGTATGGTGATCTACAAAGCGTTTGTATAACGATTTAACGATTTTCAAGAGAATAATTTTAGTCTCATATATTAAAAAATAAGACCCTCTTAAAGTGATAGGAAAACTTTGGATAAGCAAATGATAACGCTTTTTTGAGTCCTACTAGTCTCACTCAACCAATTTTGAAGTGGTTGGCCATGACAATCATGAAGTGTTTGTAAAGCGATCTTAATGAAAATGATTTTTGTCTCACAGATTAAGAAGCAAGACCCTCTCAAAACAATTGGAACGCTTTGAGTTTGTCAAAAATAAATAAATAAATAAATAAATAAACAAATAAATAAATAAATAAATAAATAAATAAAAAGCCGAAACAAACCAGTTTCTTAAATCAATATCAACAATGCCATTTTAATAATATTTGTTTGTTGTTTAGTAGGCCATGTATAGACTCTGGGTGTTGAATCCTGCTTAAAAGTAATGAATTTAAAAACCTCCTAAACGTTTATGAATGTAACTGCCCTTGCCACGTAAAAGAAAAATATCTTGTTACCCTATTTCCTTCCACTTCTTTGGTCAGCATAACTATAACGGGTAACTGATGTTCCCAAACCATTAGCCAGAAGTCTGACAAGGTGGACGCAATGGGTCCTTGAGTAGCGATGTAATTTGGTGATAATGGAGTTAAATTCTGCAACAAACAAAAAAAAGAGGAGTCGGTACATCAATGGTCTGTGCATCAAAATTATTTCTGCAGCGTTTAGAGGATGAGAGCCTTTGACTTCTGCTGGACGGGACACTACTCCTCCGCAGGTCGCCTCATAGCAGAAGTTGATACTCTTACGAACTGTAGCAGCCACGACACATTTCAATAAACATTTTTCATTGAGGTGAATGAAGGTTATGAGAGATTTGCAGAAACTTATTGTCCTGCTTTTCAATCTGAAAACTGCTTAAATCTTTCTGACAATTTTTACTTAGAAAGTTTCTCCTTTAGAAACACACTCTGAGGTGCCTAAAAAACAATCCATTTTGGCATTCATACTAGATTGAACACTTTCGATTTAAAATGAGAAGACACTGCACTGTATTCGTCAATGAAAAATGCAAGATCAGTTTCCAGTGAATGATTCGAGGTCATATAAACACTAAAGCTTTCTGTTATTTTTACACCTTTTTGGCAGAAAGCTTAGATAAATACCAAGAAATAATAAATGGGGCCTCCTAATATACTCTGGGCTGGGGTTTGGGAAAAGGTCGGGAAAAAAACGAAAAATTAATAAGCATTCTCCCAATTACTAGGCACTTTAGAGTATGTTCTACTGAAACACTACCTCGATTAAACAGGCGTTGATGTAGTCCCCGTCTTCTTTCGTGGTTAGTTTCACTCTTGAGTGATCCCCTGTAGATGAAAGTAGATGAAATAGCTTGGGTAAACAGTTTGCAACAGAAAAACACTAACTACCGTGACTCCATCTCACCATTGATCATCAATCATCATCAGTCACTATCATCAATGTTATCACCATGATCATCAATCAACAATCATCATCATCATCATCAATCATCGTCATCATCATCATCAATCATTATCATCATCATCAGCAGCATCACCATCATTATGATCACCATCACCACCGTCATCCTCATCAATCATCACCATCATCATTACCATCATAATCACCGTCATCATCACCATCATCATCATCATCATCAACCATCATCATCAATCATTGTCACCATCATCATTACCATCAATCATCATCGTAATGATTATCGTCACCGTCACCATCATCAACCATTATCATCAATCATCATCATTTTCTCCATATTTTCCTAACTAGCATGGGGTTGGACTTCCTATTTGTTATGGTAAATCTAAGGGGTAATTTGCAGCACAACCCGGGTTTTGTGCGTAGTTTAGTGGCAGTACGTAGCTATAGGACACATTTGTTATCTATACCTGCAACTAATTGTTGTTAATTATCAACTTTCCATGACAGAAACACAAATTTCAAGCACCAAAAGTAAAAATGTATGACTTTTCAGGCCAAGAATTTTTAAACAATTCCATGATTTTTCAGATTTTATGCAAAATATTTGAAACAAAAATTATTATGCAGACACTGATAAGAACAGAAACCCATGGGGCATCTGTGTAAAAATAGTATGCTGACACAAACAACACAATCAAAATGCGCTCTCCAATAACCTAAATACTTACAGGGTAGAATGTCTCTGTATCGATTCTTTGATGGATTGCGAGCAGCAGCCTGGGTTGAATAGTGAGCAGAGTCAAGTTCTTGAATTTTGTCCAGTTCCTGAAATGTAAGTCCCATGTTTTAGTGGGAAACATGAGGAAAATTACAGTAAAGAAATGCAAATAGATATCTAGTACATCTAAAGCAAAAATTGCAAATTCATAGAGTTGAATCTGCTCAGTATCTCCAAAACCGTTCTGTCACTATTCCCTTCGGCATCTGAGAATAATAAGTAAAAAAAGTAACTCAATAACCAACGGGGAGCACTAATAACTCTTAGTTGGTAATTCATCAACATGCATGAACAGGGCCGGGTTGTTTAAAGGGGGGTTCTAGCCATGGGTAAAGCAAAAATTATAGCAGCAAATGCTTCTCTAAGGAAATGATTACGGTTCTTGTAAAAGAACTACTCACAGGCACGTACGAGGAGACGATTGGGATGGGGGGAATGGGAGGGGGTTCCGAGGGCTTCAAACGAACCCCCTTTGGAGGTCAACAATGAAGAACTGAAAACACAAACTGCTTATTTTCAGCTTTTAGCAAATTGTGGAGGAATGGAAAACAACTTAGAGTGTTGAAAATAGCATTTCCGGGCCTCTATATTTCAAAAGATTATGAGGACGGGTGGCATTGGCCCCAGACCTCCCTAGAGACTGGTGCCTTCAGCACTCGTATTTAATCAATCAATCAATCAATCAATCACTTTATTTAACCACGGAATTACCAACAGCCCAACAAGACTGGTTTACACGTAAGCCGTGCTAACAATTAATAACCTCATTAATAAATATTCCTGTCAATACGAACACCTCAGCTACGCCCCTGACTCAGTATGGCATTAAAGCAGTCCCAAAGCAGTCCCTGAGCTGTCCTGAAGAAAATCTAAAACCGTAGCAGGGAAAAGCTCAAACGGCAAGTATGAGCACTACATATATTGAATTTGCAAAGTGTCAATGGTGAAATGATTTTCTATAACAAAAACTTTTTGAGTTCAGCTTATTTACAATGTCTATTACTCATAAGCAATAATACTACCACTACTTACTTTCCACTGAATTGCAAATCCATCAGGACCTGTTCCGCCTTGTTTGTCTGACAGACTCTTTACTACAGCCTCAAATGCCTCAACGGCAGAGCCCAGTCTCAGCAAGTGCTCTTCTTCATTAATACTATGATTATTAGCGTCTCGTCCAATGCTGCTGAATTGAGCTCGTGGGTAATAATGACCACATTGTCGCTGCAATGGAAGTTTTGAATCTTCATTCGTGTTTCCATCTAAACACTGTTGAAGTGATGGGTAATCGGGTAGTTTGCCCGGCTCATAGTGGTATGGCTGCTGCTGCTGCTGCTGTGGTTGCTGTTGTTGTTGTTGTTGTTGTTGTTGGTGTGGCTGCTGTTTCTGGAGTTCTTTGATCTTCTGAATCTGCTCTTCCAACTGCTTCTTTCGTTCTGCTTCCTTGTTAACTTCCTCCAGCTCTTTTAGATCACCGTCTTTGATGCCACTGTCTGACAAAACTCCATAAGACGGTTTAGCTTCTGGAGGTGTTTTTTCTTCCAACACTTTTGGAGAGTTAGGCAGCACATGTACTTGCACATTTTCAGCGTTAGTGCTTCCTCTATCGACTAGATTCTTATCCTTAACAGAAGTCTTTATCTCATCTTCTTCTAAAGAAGTTGTTTGTGACTGAGGAAAAGCAGCATTTGAAGTAGAATTATCTGAGGTATCTGAAATATCCCCAGCTACTAAAGTATTATTGCTTTGATCAGAAGAATACTGATCCTTTGAAGAAATGGGAGGTTGTAACTGAGTTCCATTTTTTTCTGCTGGATCTGTTTCTGGTTTTATACTATTAGAATTTATAATTGCACTGAGCTGTTGCGACGTCAAGTCATCAACCATTTTACTAACATTTACTTTCAGTTCATTATTCACAAGCCCCTGTGATCTCGGGACACTAGCTGTACTAACATTCACAATAATGTCTTTTGTTGGGAGCCGGTTTGTTTTTTCTAAGTTTGAGTCTGATTCCTCATTTTTCTCATTATCGTGCTGTGCTTTAGGTGGTTCAGTGCCCTTTTTTGGAACATTCACTGTGTGATTAGCCTCTGAGGAACCCTGTGGAGGAACATTTTTACCTTCCTGCTCTTTCTCTTTTAGCTTCATTTCTAATTCAGAAACGTTCTTTTGCTGCTGAAAGAGCTGTTGAAAGAGCTGCATCACCTGTGCTTGGTCAGTTTCATGTTGTTGATGCAACTGTTGTTGATGAAGGATCTCCTGCTGCTGAATAAGCAACTGTTGTTGCTGAAGAAGCATCTGCTGTTGCAGCTGCTGCATCTGCTGAGACTGTGCACTAGTTTGCTGGTGTTGGTTCAACTGCGATTGTGCCGCCACAACTGAGTAACTGGTAAGGTAATCAGAAATGGGAGTTGTTCCTCTTCCAACTACTCGACCTCTTTTACCAACGTCTGCTTCTTCGTACCCTAATAAAAAGGGGAAAAAATCGCATTTCTAGGCTATTTAAGTGACGTAAACTGGTTATGTGTGATGCACGAGATGCCTGATTGTTGTTTAAGATATGTTACTGTACCACAAATATTCTATGTTATAGGTCCTTTACAAAATGTAATATGAGAAGCTATTGTTACCTAAAACTGTTTTAAAATTTTTTTATAAACTCTAAAAAGATCTAAGCTTCCGCCATCTCTGATGATGCCGTTGAATGGCGAAAGCTTAGATCTTTTTAGAGTTTATAAAATTTTTTACCACCGTTTTAGGCAGCAAAAGCTTCGCATATTAAATTTTATATTTTTTTAACATGCTGTTTAAGGACAACTTCATTAGATAAGATCCTTTACAGATTGCAAAAAAATTGTTTGTAACTCTCCTTTTGTTGTTTAGCTCTTTATACAAAACACTAAAAGAAAGGGGCTTTCGGTTAGCAAGTCATACTGTCAAGTATACCATTGCAACGAAACAGAAAAAATAAAATAAAAAATTGTGGTTTAAAGTAAACCTGAAATGTAAGTTGTTACATTGAGACTGAAGGGATGAACCCTAATAACCAATATAATAACTGAGATTACCGTATTTTCCGGTGTATTAGTCAAACTGGTATATAAGTCACCCCTATTTTCGCGGTAAAAAATCCCACATAGTTAAATTCCGTTGTATAAGACGATCCCTAAAGTTCCTACTGTAAGAGACCTTAAAAAGCACGAAAAGAAAAAAAAATTAAAAACACAATAAATGTTGAAAAAAAATGAAGTTATTGGTCATTACTCTTATTGTATTTGGCAGCTCCTAAAGGAACCATTTTTTTGGTACCCGCACGTGTTGTTTCACTTGTTTACTTTGAAACAAAATAAGTAACTAACAACACTCTGTGATTATTTTTCATCTTAAATCCCCATACATTTCGTAAACTTTAAAACTGTCATCGGTGTATAAGTCAAGGTGGATTTTGGGGAAACTTTTTCGGTCTTAAAGTATTGACAAAATAGGATACGTTAAAATTTAGGAAGGTATCTTAAGAATGTTGGATGTTGAGATTTCTTGTTTGAAAATAATGCTAACCTTGCACACGCGTTGGTCCCTGGTTAGGACTGTATGACCATGTCACAGGTAGTGATGTCACACTTGGTGAGCTACCTCCCGATATCCCATATGATGTCTTGACTGAGATAAACCTTGGCTGTGATGTTTGGAAGGAGATGGGAGGCTGGAATTGCTGTTGTGTTGGAAATTGAGGCCAAGTATTTGAAGGACTTTGTGGATAACCTGTATTTAAACCAGTTGAAGGGGAACCAGTAGTTGTAGAGGCACTTCCGATGGAGTAAAGGGGCTGTGAAAAATTGGAAATTTGATCATCTGCTGTCAGCGGCTGGGGCATCATTTGTCTGTAATTAAAAGCAGATTGGTGCGACTTTGATTCCCTCAAAGAATCTTGGCCTACTTGTGAATATTTGCCAGAAAACTGAGGATTCTTTAGATCATGACGAAAGTCTGGCGGAAAGTCTGACCCAGGTTTCCCTGGTTGATCATAGCCAGGTTGGGGTTTGGGTTTAGCAGCAAACTGAAGTTGGGAACCAGGTGGCTGCAGTGGTTGTGAATTCTGATTCTCAATTACAGGTCTGTTCTGAGATTGATAAACTCCTTGCTGCTGTGCTGCCCCCAGTGCTCCTTGATCTGTTTCACCTTTGTATTGAGAGGCCAATGACGTCGTTGAAGGTGTTTGCTCAGGGAGTTGTTTGCGAAACATGTCTGGTTGAGATGGGTAAGCAGAATTTAACATCTGAGGTGATACTTGGTGATGGTGAGTGCTGGTGTCCGATGGTTTGCTCAAAGGTAGCACTGGAGTTGCAGCTGTAACATTTGGTTTCTGACTGACGTTAGACATTCCCATAGCAAAGGATGGTGGTTGGCCTGTCACTGGCAGGCCCGGGTGGACCACAGGTTGAGGGATTTGAGTACTAACCCGTGTTGCTGCAACTGGAGATGAAAATCTTGGCGTTTGTGTCTGCTGCTGTGGCTGTAGGGAGGGCTGCAGTCGATTGTGCTGTGAAGTCCCTAGCTGTTGACCTTGTGTTACTGTTTGGTACGAAGGTTGCCACTTGGAGATTTGCTGCTGGGTTTGCCAAGTTTGTTGCTGCTGCTTCTGTGGAAACATGGGTTGGTTAGCAGATAGAGGCGCTGGGTAGCGGGGCTGCAGTTGTACCTGAAGTGATGGTGATTGGGTCTTCGGGTTGGAATGGAGTGGAGGCTGTTGTTGTGAGTTTGGTTGATCCATTTGTTGTTTTTGTTGCTGTTGTGCTGGCCACGTTGGGTAGTGCTGCTGTTTTTGGGGCAACTTACCCTGTTCCTGGTATTGCTGCCACTGGGGAGCACCAGCTACCATATAATGTTTATTTTGTGGATCTGGAGCTTCCAATGTGCCTTGACATTTCATCTCAGGATGAGGCTGAATTACCGACTGTGGATAATGCTGTTGCTGTGTCGACTGTTGCCACTGGCCTGACTGTTGTGGCACTTTCTGAGGTTCATTCTTCCATTGCTGCTGCTGCTGCTGCTGCTGTTGTTGCGACTGCAACTGGGGCTGTTGTTGTTGAACAAACAGTTGATTCTGCTGTCCCTGTTGTTGTTGTTGAGCCTGTTGTGAAATTATTTTCTGCTGTTGCTGTTTTGGGAATGCCTGTGACTGATGCTGTTGCTGAAAATGCTGTTGTTGCTGAAAATGTTGCTGTTGCTGAAAATGTTGCTGTTGCTGTTGTTGCTGCAAAGGCTGTTGCTGAAAATGCTGCTGTTTTTGCTGTGGCTGTTGTTGCTGCTGGTGGTACTGCTGTTGTTGTTGAACCTGTTGCTGATGATGTTGAGATGAATGCTGCCATTGTAGAGACTGCTGAGGTGGAACACTTGGGGAGGTTGGTCCCGGTTTTGGTGTGGCCGCCCTAGGCTGCAACAGCTGCCCAGGTGTCAAGGGCAGGCTTACTGCATGGCTATATGAAGGTAAGTTTCCCTGAGTTGGAGCTGAAAAGCGGCCAAACCCTGCACCTGACGGTTGCTGATGAGGAGAAGCAGGCACACTTGAGGGAATCCCAGCATTATGTCCTATTCCTGCATTCAAAGGTCCTTGAGTATTAGGTCTGACCAACTGTGCTTGAGAACCTATCTGCTGGTTTTGGTTTGGGACGACATTATAAGAAAGGTGAGGCATTACACCTCGTTGATTTTGTAACACAGGCTGCTGGGGTAACCTTGGCTGAGAAGGTGGACCTAAAGATGGGTCCAAGAGAGGAATTTTATCTGCAAATGATGTCTGTGGAGTCAGGTTGCTCTGCACTCCAGGGGATGGTGTCTGGTTGCCAATACCAGGTGCCTGTGGCCTTAAAGGATGCACGGGTAACTGTGGCAGAGGACCAGAAGGTAAACCTGGAGGCATGGGTCCTGAGATATTTGGACCAAAAGCAGGGATTTGGTTGCCTTGAGGAGTAGTTGTTGGAAGTAGTGGCCTGGTTGCACTGCCAGGAATTCCCGGCTGTGGAAATCGTGGACCTACTGTGTGCTGTAATCCTGGTGGACCACCTGGTGGTATTTGGGGATGCAGATAGGGCCTTGCTATTCCCCGGCCAGCAGGGGAATTGGCCACAGAAGAATAAATAGTGGCCTGTGGTACATTCCCTGACAGGTTGCTGAACGGAAGAGTTGTTGGACCTAGCATGTGTTCTGGTTTTGCTGCTGCCGGTCTTGCAGGGGGATCTCGTTTTACTAGAATGTTAATAGAATGAAACATAAGAGATATAGCATGGACAAGAAAATACAGTTTTATTCAGGTGACTATCAAAAACAAACAAAGTTTTCAACATATTTACCTGGTCCCGGTTCCTCAAAACCCGACCAGTGCTGGCCTGGGTTAACTTTTTAATCTGGGCCCATGTTTTTAACCTTTTATAGCTTGCTTTGGGCTGGAACTTTGGAGTTAACATATTTCTTTGATCGGTAAAGCTCAACAGTATTTTGTAAGCATCACAAAGCTTTACTTATGAAAAAATTACTCTTTTGAATTTTGTCTTAATCCAGGATTAAACTAATCGGAGTTTTGAGGAACCAGCCCCAAAACTGATATCATTTTATGAGATAAATACAGATAAATACTTAAAAATTATATGTCGTGACGCACACCGATTGGTTGCATAATCTTCTGCTTAAACGGTCGACAGTAACCTTTTTAACGTAAAATTAGATTCTATGGAGGTTGGCAAACGGGAGATCCCTGAAATAAGCCTTCCGGGTAAGGTTGAGAATATAAAACGTCATTTAACACACTATAGTCCAAGAATCAAAAGGCATTTTTGGGTTGCAACCTTCCCAAGAGATGCAAAAGACAAAAGACAAAGCGGCCATGTTGGAGTCCAAAACAAAAGAAATCATCAAAATTCTTT
>JAPEIX020031020.1:0-12113 GCA_026122405.2 Zoanthus sansibaricus
AATAGTCGTGGGTTAGCGAAGGTTCTGTTTTACAATGGAATAATAATATAGCTATAACTCAAGAATTTCTTCATCAAAGGAAAGAAAATATACATAGTGCGTCGTCAGCAAACTCTTCAGTCACAGTAGATTAACTAATTATAAACTGAATGGCTGTTTTTTTACTAACAAAGAAGTACCTTATTGGACGTCAATTGCGAAGGAAGTGGTTTCCCATTGATTCTTTTTAGCAAGAAGCTAATGTTTAATCGCCCAACGACTCAGATCTTGGAGTGAAAGTCGAGTTTGCATAGAGGGAGTACCCGGAGAAAAACCCACGGAATCTGATTGAGATGACAAATCTCCGCCCAACATACGCAGTCTGGGACTCGAACCCGGGTCGTAGAGCTGGGAGGCACAACTGACGACCATTACGCCATCTTTCGTCAGCTGTTTCCCATTTTAGAAAATAATCCCGAAATAACGCGCTCTTTGATTGCCTACAAATCTATTTTATGTAACTAACATACATGATGGAATGACGTTACATAACTCAAGAGAAGTTTTCAGAAGGATTGAAGTGAAGTAGTTATTTTCTAAAAGGAATAAAGCAGTATCGCTTGTGTTTCTACACAATAATATAAAACACTATGGTATGTGGAACACTCTACAAGCAAAGAGAAAACTCGGTTTTGCCTCATTTTCCTTCAACACTTTTCTTGTGTTCTCCTACGCGATGCTGTTTTGTTGTCTTAGTAAAGTTTGAGAGAATCCTACAACAGGCTTTTTCAGTATTTTGGGTTTTACTTTTGCCGTGGTTATCATGGTAAAACTGCAGAAAGCATAAACCACCGTAACCCAACTCCACGGTTTGGCCAGGACCTATATACATCATGCATATTTTTAAACCGCCTAGGTCCTTTCTATGGATTCTCTCCGCACCCATTGCTTAAGGTGTGCTTGGGATACCCCAACCAAGCTCCCACAAGCATGAGGGTGGGGCACAGCTTTAATTCTAAACTCGCTCTTCAAGATCATTGCTTGGGGCTAAAAAGCTATATATAATACTGTGCGGACGAGTCCTAGAAATCGCAATACAGGTTTGCCAACTTCTCATCATACACTGCAATCCTAATTTGACGCATATTTCAGAGTTTTCGTCACTAGAGTTTGCGAACAAATTGAATAAGATTTTTCGAAAAAGAAACCGTGTATACAAGTACGTGGAAATGAATAATTAACAACTATCCTCCAAAGTGAGGTGAATAGTGGTGGATATCTACAGACGAGAAGGGTCAAGGTATATATCTAGCGTTATATATGCACCGACCATGAGGGGGACAGTTGTTTTAGTATTTACCAAAATTAGGTGATAAAAATGCACTTTATTTCAAAAAAAAACAATATAACAAACATTTTTTCTATTTTTAGCAAGCATGCTTCCTGTAATTTTGGCTTCCGCCTCAAAATCAACGTATAGTCTTGGAAATCGCGAGATACAGAAGCCAATCACGCCGCTTGGTAAACAAAAAATATAGTAATGCTTATGTCCAGTTTTGTCATTGGGAAGAACCTCCATTACGCGATGGAAAAGACTGCAAGATGGGATAGTTATAAATTTTTTAATAGTTGTTCCATTATATTACGACTTTTTGTGAACAGATAACACTGAAATTACAACACTTAACAGTTTCAAAAGACAAACTTTTTAAAGTTCATTGGTCCGATTCAGTTGGAGGAGAGTAGTAGGAAAAGGTTTAAATTATTATAGAACGTAAAATATTAAGACTAACGGCTATTTCTAAACTTCCTTGCCCTTAGTTGAACAGTACTTCTCTTTTAGGTCTTCATGTTGAAAGACACGTTGAAACTTGGCTGCACTGTCATGCAAGCATTCACTCAATTTGCAGAGGAAAACACCCATTGGGAATGTTTCTATAGTATAATAGCTGCACCTCTGAAAATTCCAACCAGAAAAAACTACGTGTTCCATTTACAATGAGATTTTGTTTAATATCGCCGACATTAATCCTCTTCTAAAAGGCTTTATTCGATGTTGCTTTTTCCTTTTGATCAAAGTAAACGAAAAGCTTTTGATAAATTGAATGTATGTTTTAATTTATAATCTCTTAGCTTAAACACACCGAAGGTTACAGGTGCTGAGAAGCAAATGCGAACAGACTTATCTACATTATCTCCTATAATCGGTCTATACTACGGGAGAAGGGGTGATGTGGAGAGTGGATCACTTTCACATAGATATTTGTCATAATTGGGAAACGTAAAAAAAAATTCCTTTTTACAAGAGTTGTTTAAAATATGGAATGCCCAGACTACAGAAGTTCACATGGTTTAACAGCACTTCGGATGACAGTCCAAAACAGCACACACCACGTACTTAGAACCTTCCAGGGCAAATAATTTTGATGACTTCTCGTTGGCCAACATGGTTAACGGTTGCAGAACCAACAATTCATAAGAAATACATCAGCTCGTTGCGTACAAACGTGTTTTTGTCGTCATTGGGTACCGTCGGATATCCCACGACCAAGGAATCCTAACACAAACGAACAACTCAGTTAGAAGAGTGATATAATTAAAGAACTGACTTTTTATCATTTGAATATTACGCATAGTAGAACGACTATTTGAAATATTTTTAGGCTGTTAGGCGAGCAGTTAAACAAAATGAGATTTTGTAAGAAATTGACCAGATTTGATAACGGCTCATTGTATGCAGTCAGCGGTTGTTTATGACGTACGTAACCTGGATACTGTGCAGCTTTTGGCTGCTATAAATGATTAAAACTTCGCAAGACATAGATTACCAAAATATGTCAAGATTTCACAGGACAGTGCGATATTTAAACTATGAACTTCGCAACCTACGTCATACCAAACCGGTGACAATCTCAATAGCGACCACGGTATCAAACCTTTTCTAGAGTTTTTTTCGTTTCTAAATTTAATTTAACTTCAAATAATTCATCTACTATACCATAAATTTAAAAAAAAGGTTAGGTTTAGCATTCAGTTCTCCTTTAAACTTGACTCTTCATCAGTAATCCCTGTTATTTAACCATAAGACGAATTGGCTGATAACATTTATTCTATTTCAAGCAGAACTGATCAATGGTGGTCCGAAGCAGCCAGATGGATAACGTTATTTACTAAACTACTATCCACTGACATCGATAAAAAAATAGTATTTTAGTGTATACCAATGAGGCAACTGATCTCCTTTCAAAACAAAAGATTTGTAAGAAAAAAAGTAGCAATTGGAGAAACTGACATACATAAATTATTGTCAAGTGCCAACGTAAATAACATTGACCAATGACGTATAATAAAAGAAACTTCAATGAGAAGAAGAATTATGAATTAGTAAATATTATTTCTAGCTTTCTTCACGAGTTTTCTAAAATAGAGAACTACATTTAGAACTACCAAGAGAACCAAAATGTAAGATTTTCATTTATACGAATCGTAGTCGCATTCACTGCCACTATAAATATAACTCACCTGCGATCCAATGTACAGGTTATTGTAAATCTTCCAGTAGACATCACGAACCTTCCGGGCTGGATGGAAAAGACCCTGTAGAAATAAGGAGAGACTATTATATCTACTTCTACGCAGGAAAAGCGTACCCAAACAGAGCTCGAATTTTAAACAGTAACATTTTGAAAGCAGTTTTTGATGGAATAAAAAAGCTTCTGATAAGTTAATATTAAGCAGGTCATTGGAACCGTACTTCGAAAATTTGAAATTGGTCTGACCTTATATGTGTGATTAAAGTTGTAAAATACGAAACTATCAAATAAGTATATCAAACTTCGAACCTGTAGGCAATACTGCATCAATTTAACTGGCCCAAGAGCCACTCTACAACCTTCTGTGGCTTCCATGACAGCATTAATAACGTGTGGTGACGTCTCAAAGATATTTGGCCAAACGTAGTTCAACAGGTGCGTAAGGGCGTCTTCACAACCAAAGCCAAACACCCCTAGGGCCATGTGCTTGATCGCTGAACAGGCGGTTTGACGGTGGACAAGATCTCTGTAACACACCACATAGCACATGGTTAAAAGACAGCTATTAAACTAGAATCAGCTAGAGTATATGAATCCTTTAGAATCAATGAAGCAATCACTCTAGCAAACAGCCTATATCTGTGTGATGTTTCTAGGTGAGCTTAAAAACGATAGCTTACGGTCAATAATTTGATCTACTTTACACAAAAGCTTTTTTCTTTTTTTCAAAAATACTTTCCAAATACAAAACTCCTGAACATGAAAACTTTAGAGTTTGCCTGAATAAGTTCATCTAAAACAATAACTATTTTTTTACGGATATTTCTTGTTAGCCTTCCCCTTCAACCCCTAAATGCACCTAAACAACAAAGTCAAAGACCAACCTATCCATTAAAGCGTCCTCGAGCAATGGGGTAACGGCATAAATATAGTCCTTGCCCATCTCGCCAATGTACTCGAATAAGAACGAGAGAGATTTTAGAACACCATTCTGTACATTCAGTTCAGGTACTCTGTACTCGTTCATCAGTGCTGGTAACACAGTAAACGGTGAGCAGGTCTCTGCAACAATGGCAATAGCCACCGTGGTACAAACTCGGTTCTGCCGCTCTTGAACCTTCAGATTGTTCAAAAGGGTAGCAAGAACGTCCTGGGGACTGGTAAAGAGTTGAAACAAAACACATTAGAACATAACAGTGCAGTTTTTCCCCCTAATGACCCAGTTTTAGAACCACCCACAATAAAATGGGAATTAAGTGACTTGTACCCAAACGCTCTTTTTTACGGATCTCTGAAAAAGTGGATGGATTTAGAAACGAAAATAAACCTTAACTTAAAGAGTTTTAGGAAGGACTTTTGCAAATTAATATTACGTCAGTATACCCCAGATACTTTCAAAGTCGATAAAGGTTTTTTAAATTAATATTTTAACAACTGGTTTTTTTAACTTTTATGCCTAACCTCTCTAAATTTTTAATATAGTATTTTAAGCGTCTTACTTGAATATTTTAATCCCTTTGTTGTACATATTGTAGTTTTTATTAGTTCTTTAGCCTTAGTTTAGTATAGGACCGTAAGGGAGAATACGGTAATTACGCACCCTATCTAAATAAAGAGTCATCATCAATATCACCCTCACAATATGAAAGTGGACATTTGCCATCATCATGATCATCACCACCACATCAATATTATCCTTTTTATCATTATAACTAACACTACACACCCAACAGTCAGTCAAACTAGAGATCACTTACCCAATAGCCTTAGCAATATAACCAAATGTGTTCACAGTAGCTCTCCTAATGGCTTTTTTGTGGGCTTTGAGCAGCTCCAACAACTCGAAACAAATCCTCATCCACTCTCTGGCACCAACGTGTTCAGCACCGCGATCAGCGATTCGTCCCACTAAATCGATGCAATTTTCTTGCACTTTCTCGTGCCTAGAAGAAATCAAGACAGATTTAAAACCACTTTTTAAATAACACCTGGAAAGCAAATCAACCAAGGCTATCGTTGTGCAAAGATACGATATATTTTTTCTATAAATGTGTTCCTGGCGAATTTTATCAATGGTATAATCAAATGTTTTATTTTGAATTTTTTATAAGTAGAAGAATACGAAAAGTAATATAGATTCGGCAGTTGGTTGAAACTTGTGTAAAAGTAGGTTCTAAAAAATAATTTTAGAAAGCTTTTAAAGAAAATGTTTTAACAGATCGGGAGGTCCGATAGGACAGCAGCTCTGATTTTACAACATAGCTAAAACCTGATTCACCTTAAGTAAAATCAAGATTTCACAAAAATCACTCACCTGTTTTTCAGAATGGGTGTTAATCTTGGCAGCAAGTCCTTGATGGGAGGTGTCATCTTATTCATTCCTATCACATTCACAATTGCCTGCAAGGTGACAAAATATTTGGCAGAAGTCAGTTAAACTTCGATTTGACAAGACCGAAAATTATTCTGCATGAACAAAAGATATGAAAAACAATACTCTGTTTTCAAGTGACTTGAGACAGCTAAAGGTAATCATGATTCTGTATGGTTTCACTGACACCGCAGACCAGTTAATTTTACAGCATACGGCACCACTTTGTCTTCTACTCCTTTATACCGTCACCTTTGTCTTGATCGACTTGTTATTTTGCTAAAAGCATCCCAACGACTTCAAAAACTATAATTACATCCTCTGGGTGCATACTTGTCTTCCTTTAGGTCTTTTTCACATATAAGGTAATGCAAACTTGTAATCTAGGGGTCTAGTAATCGTTAGCTAATGGTTTAACTCACCTTCAGTGCTCCCAAGATGCTACCCAGTACTTCAGGATACTCTTCACCCAGGTATTCGTACAGAACCACGCCCAAATGACCCATAAGTTTTTCCTGTCAGTTGGACAGAAGGTCATTAGGATAGGTAATAAACAGATTTTTTTTAAAGTCCTAAAATCTTTTGAAAGAAAATAAAAGATAACTCTCAATATTAACTTACTTCATAACTTACATATAACACGCAAAAAAACAAGCCATTTTATCTGCAGGTCTTTGAAGAAAGGAGTTAATTGAAACATACGAGTCAATTCGAGTTCCTTGGTTAAAAGAATGGGAAGAATGACTTTCTAAACCAACATGATTCACCACCTAAAACCGACCCACGGCACTGCCCCGTCATATTGAAAGGAAAGGTAAGGCTAAAATATATGCATTAGTTTCGATTCTAAAGCACTACCTGGAATGTTCAAACAAGTCCAAATTCTGGTGATACGCTTTACACATAATTTGAATTACCAGAAATAAGTAAGTAAACGAATTCAAATACTTCCCCAAAATACTCTCACGTGTAAAACTATTCCACTTTACATTGTACAAAATTAAATGCGATAATAAGAGTACAGTGATTAAACGTTTTCTTTACAAAAATTAGGTTACAAATAATGTCTTAAGTTTAAATAAAGTTTTTTTACGAAACTTTATTAGACAACACATGTAAACATTCTGCTACATCATTTCTCACTCATATCCATTCTTTAGCTTTTAAGGAAGCAATAATTAGTTTAATTTAATCCGAGTATATATGTTTGTGGTTGAAATTAATCTTGGTTCAAATTTTATTTTCAATAAGCTACCATACAAAAGAACAACCAACACACACGCAGTTAAACGGCGCACATCCTACCTCACCACAGGTCATCATAACTTGAGCAATACGTGAGATGAGATCTGCAGCCTGCTGTCGCACTTTGGCTGATTTATTGTTGAGACGCCACAAAATTGTACCACAAATCTGAGGCAGGTAGGGCTTCACTCTCTTCCCAAGAGCATTCACCACAGTTCCAAAACCGTTTAACATCACGATGTCCTGTAAGAATATACACAAACACAAAACAAATATTTAAACAAGATTGGTCAGAACGATGCCTTAATACTAAAGCACGAATGTCAATAACAGTGCTATTTCAAAACATTTTAACAAGTAAAATGTACTCCATATTCTTTCTGTACTTTTCAAGAATTTCAAACCATGAAATAAATGCATAGTCAAACATACCCACTTTCTGAAATTTCTGTATTTGTTCTTAATCCTGATAGTGTTAATCTTATTTTGCCTGTTTTCTTAACCATTCTTCTCTATTAGCATTTTAAATTCCAAGTCTTGTAATACATAACGCTAAACATTTTTAAACTTGTTTTAAATACTTTGGCTTCATGTTCAAATAAAAATTTTCAGTGTTAAAAAATACAGCTTTAAAAAATTCGAAACATTTCTACTCAATTAAAAACAAACTTATATATTTGGATGGGAATTTTCAAAAGCGGCCAGCTCTGTAACCACCAACCTCTTGTGTTTGTTCTTGGAAAGCATACAAGATACCATCAATAAGCTGTTCTTCCAGACGAGAGTCAATGTCCGATGCACCTAAATTACCCATAATCTGCAAACAAAATAAATAGAAAAGGCTCAGTGTTTATAAAAACAATTGTAATCTGTGATTTTTTACAGATTAATGGTGTGACTTCATACCTTTTCAATTGTTTCCATAACCATTTTTCTGTACTGCTCATTCTCATCTTTTAAGTCGTCCACAATGCGATTTATAATTTCAGATGCACCAACTTTGTTGGCCAGTTCGACGGTTGTGTCCACGAGCTGAAATGGAATTAATAACAGGAATCTTTACAAGTTCAATATAAGAAAAACGTTTTGTAATCAGGAATCTGGTCATCCTTTTAACTGAATGATTTTAGGAACTGAAAAACACGAATTATGGTCAAAACATACCCCATTACACGAAATTACGACGGTACATTAACTAACGCGATTTTAAAATCCATGCTAATTTATCCCCTTTTAATTAGTTTTCGTGTAAATTTATCAGCCATTATTTTATGTCTCGTGTGAAATAATCGATGCTGATTTTGTGACCTTATACCATCTTTGCAAGCAACTTGTTGGAATGCAGAAAAAACAAACTTATTTCGTAATATAGCATGCATTGTATCTGGCTTTTGTTTTACTGTTGAAAATCCCCCAAGTTTTGAAAAACTTCTAGATAGAAACACTATATTTAAAACTACATTAATGGAAGCTTGCGCAAGATTAAAACGATTTGATAGTTTGAAGGTTCTTAACCACGTAAACTAAATGCCACCTTACAGAGTCTCTTTGGGATCCACGTTAATTCCCTGCTGCGTATACAAAGACTCATCTTCATTCAGGTACCCTAATTACCGCATGAATCTCAAGCGCGTTAATACAGTATCCAGTTATTTGTGTGTAGTAAGGTACTGTAATTAACTTCCATGTCACCTTCACTCCTTCTTAATGGTAGTTTTAAAAATTCAAAGCACTTGACAAATCAATGTTTTGTCGGTAATGTTTGTTACGTTATGAAGGTATTTCTACTTGTAAAACGATTCCGTTGCAAAAATAAGTAGGGGAGCTCGTAGAGATCTACTCACCTGTCTGTAGTTTCGCCTGTCTAAAGCCATTCTGTGCTGCCAAAAATGCTTAAAGAACTCAGGAAGGATTTCATCTCGGATGTACTGAGCCTCAACACCATCTGTTGCACAGCACTGTTTTACAACCTGAGAATATAGACAGATACAAACCACCGCAGATTAGTTTGATACACTTGAAACACGGATAACAACACACATTAATTCACCACTACAAACAATAAACAAACAATGTGCCATAAAAAATAGTCTTTTTCATTAAATAATTTAAAGTTTATTGAATTAATCCTTTATTTAAGAATCTATGCTGTGCTTTTAGCTTATTGTCTATGCTGTCACAGTCACAATGACTGAATGGGGAAAGAGCTGATTCAACATCTGCCACTGCAATATTCTATTCAGGCCAAAACGACAGCACAGTTTCACTGCTTGTCGTCATCGTTGTAGCTGTGTAGTTACAATCATACAGTAGAAAACATGAATAAAATTACATTTTCATGAAAAAAAAAATATTGATATGAACATTGGGGCACCCTGTAATTATGTCAGACTAGCTAGAACACTGTAACAGTTTTGAGCCAAATAAATATTACACCAAACTGCAGTACTGTTAAGACTAACAAGGTAAAAATGTTTTTTTGAGCTATCATTTTAAAGGACCCACCATAAAAAATTTTAAAAAGTGATTTATTTATATTAGGACATCATATCACTAATCGCCTCCAAAGGATCAGCTGGAACTAGTAAAGCAATTTTTCATCTGGAAATATTTTACAGAATATTTAGTTTTCTAACAACACAAACCTTTAACACAATCTTCTTCATTTCCTCGTCAGGACTCTGAAACTCTCGAATCAAAATCAACATCACTTCACGGGTGTAGTAGTTAGCATATTCTGCGTCCATCAGAGGAATGAGGTATCCAATAGCTTTCAAAAAGGCAGCAAGACCCTAATGGATAACATTCAGAACGAGAGAATTAAAAAGACTTTAACTGCTTAGGTAGAGAAGCAAAACTGAGCCAAATGAAAATTGATGTCAAACTTAAAGTCATGCATTATCTAACCATCTTTTCCCCTTAAAACTATCATAAAAATAGTGTACCACTTAGTAGTGGCACTACCAACGTGGCCATAGTACACAATATAGTAGCTCCAAGTTCGCTACTAACATGTTTGTGCTTTTACTACTTGAGTTCATCTTTATAGTCACATCCCACAAGCATTGCTATGTTACAATTACTTATGTTTTTTGGGCAAACCTGAGCCTGTTTGCTTGCTATACTGTGCTGATGAGGCAAAAAAAGGCCAAAACAGTCGTCCGTGGATGCACGCAACCAGACTCACTATTTTGTATGGTAGTTTAAAGGGGTAAAGCCCGCAACCAACAAAGCCATACAGCCCAATATAGTGGCTTGAAGTTAGCTATTAGCAAGTTTGTGCTATCTATACTTGAGTTCATCTTTATAGCCACATCCCACAAGCATTGCCCTAAATTTTAATTAATTTATATTTAAATCTTCATATAATCACTGGTACCTCATTAGTTTAAAACTCTGATCAAAGCTGTAACAAAGTAACTCACCTTTCCTCTGTGTTGCCTGATACCCTTCCACAAGGGTTTGAGGACACTGTCAAATGACTCAATACCGTATGGAGTGGCTGCTTCTGCCAAAGCGGCCAAGGCAAGAGCTGTGATGGTTCGCACTTTCTGTTGTTCATCCACAAGACCTGCAACACAACATATCATGGTTAGGTACAGTACAACACAAAGTGAACGTAACAAATGTAATTACACGTTTAGGATGAATGCTCAAGTGTTAAGGACATGAATAAAAACCACATCAGTGTAAAACCCCATAACAGGTACAGTAAACTAGACGCATGTGTCTAAAAATGCATAAACTCAGGCTTTTCTTTAGGTTTTAATTTCAAAATAAATTTAGTTTAGTAATGAAGATAAAAAAATTCCTTGAAACAAAAAAACATTTGTGCGAGTCACTAAGTATTTATACACTCAAAGGAAAGAAACTGTAACAATATTTCCAAGTAAACATAACATGACTGCAGCACAAAACATATTAGACATTCAAAATCAGACATTCAAAATTCAATTACTTTCATTGTGAAAACAGTTTGATACTTCGATAAAAATGACAAAATTATTTAACATACACCTCTTTTTTATGCAGTGGTTTCAAAAAAGTTTCAAGTTAGAGTTGTAAAATTGAAAGTAGGAGTCGGGCTTCTTGAAGTATGACTGAAGAATAAGTTATGGTGAAAGTTGCCGTTGAAAACGAGACTAGCAAACGTTGCTTATGAAACAAAAAACATTGTTCACATGAATGTGCAGCCACACATGAGAACTTTGGTCACGTTGGAATGGTGACTGAAATGTATTGATTTTACACGCCAAAATAGTCAGGATTCAGGCAATTAAATGATTTTACCAATCAAGCTGTTATGAAATAATTTAGATATAAGTTAGACAGAAGCCTGAACAGCAGTGACCTCCATATCAGTCTTATCAAAACGAACAAATATTAAACAGTTACGACAATACATTGCACCAGTCTTACCATGCTCAATGATCTCCACCAGATTTCTCAGGTGTGGTAAGATAGCACAACCCATGAGGATAGCAATCTGCTGAACAATCTTAATACCGGTATGTCTTGCCTGCCATGATTTCTTACTGCGACATACAGCTTTCAAGAATGGCAGTAGGGAGGGAATGCCAAGAGCAGAAGCGACAACTGCAAAGGCCCTGTTAAGTAAAGAGGACATAACGATTGTCAAGTCATGTGACTTGCACCGACAAAACAAAGTTTGCCAAAATTTTCTGAGTATAAAATTTGAACATGGCAGGGACACCATTAACTTAATAATTATCATAAACAGAACCTATTTTATCCCAAACACGAATACTAACCTTGCAGTTGTGTTACGAACATATTCATCAATGTTGTCAATATCAGGCCTCATTGTTGATATCATAGTGGCCAGACCAGCAGCCTAAAAGCACACACCAGTGAACAAAATTAATAGGTTAAACTGGAGATATTAAGATACATTACGGTCGTTAGTTGTCGCCCAGCGACTCAATATTAGCTTTCAACACACTTATAAGAGAAAAACAATTTTT